>OZ022419.1:9842044-9924356 GCA_963989365.1 Rhimphoctona megacephalus
GGTTCGTTGCAACAGCGCATTTCTTCACTTTTTGTAACACGATAGTTGACGCCTGCGCATTCGAAAGAATATTTTTTTGAACGTCATTGTTTGTTGATAAATGAATTTAAATAAATAAGACTATTTTTTGGATGAGGCGTGATGCGTGTGCAGGGGATGGTGTATGTATCAGAAGTGCAACGTGTTAGAGATATATGCTATAAGATGCGAAGTGTACCCCCATGGAAAAAACAAAAATACTTTTTATTTCGAAACCAATTACATTTTTTACTCGGACTTTTAAGACTTTTTTTTCCTTATTCGCGTGTTTCTTGTAACAATACGAAAACTTTTTAGAAAGTTAATAAAACGCGTTGTATTTATTTCTAAATAAGATTTTTTATTTATTATTTTTATCATCAAAATATAAAGAATAAAAAGTTTTTATTAATAATTCAATTTTTCGCGATAAACAAGAAAAAAAGATTTTTGTTTTGTTTAAAGGATCATTGAATTTTTAATGCTCCGGAATAAAAATCACAATTTCAATATTCGCACTCTTTCTTTCCACGGGGGTTGAATTGGGCGAGTGGATTACCCCATTTTTTTGTATCCGTAAAACTCATCAATGTATTTCTAGAGACTGATGTGAATTGTGACGTAGTATCAGCATAATTTCTGACCATTTTAATTTTCCAAAATAGTCAAATACATAAAAAATAAATTATATATATATATATAATTTTTATTTTATTATATAATATAATATTATATAATTATATTATATATAATATTATATAATTTTATTATATAATATAATATTATATAATTTTATTATATAATATAATATTATATAATTATATTATATATAATAAATATAAATTAATTTAAATTAATCATCCGAAAATAAAATGAGATTAAAAATAATAAAAATTGGCGATTGAAATGGATGCGTTAATTCATGAAATAGCTCGAGGTTAATCGAAGGTTAAACCACTCGCCCGAATCCCTTTCGTAGAAAATCTAAAGTATAGGAGCAGCTTCGTCGTGCATTTCTATGCACAAACGCACACTCACATTTGAACGAAGATGTATAAAAATAGGATGCCGAATTGTTTAAAACAACCCCATAAATCGCTCATCCTCATTCTATCTGTACACGTATCAATCGAGCTTGATCATGGTCCTGCTTTATTCCCTGTATGGCATGCAAATCTCGCAACAAAAAAAAACAAAATACACACAAACACACACACACACACACACTCGCACAGAAGCACGCTATCGCTCTATCGCTTTCTCATATTTCACTTGAACGTACAAATGTACAGAATATAATATTTATGTAGTTTAATTTATAGTTAAATTAAATATGCACAGGACATTGGTCATCTTAACGAGAGCTTACTAAATGCGTGATCGAATCGAGTACTCGTCCGAGAGTAACCTGCAACAGCGAAATAACAGCCTCTTGTCACTGAATTACCCCCCGAAATTCTACATTTTAGTTTTTCATCTCTATTTCACTCGATATTTATCTCGAGTGTGTCTCGTTTTCGTTTTTGTTTTGTTTTTTTTTTGTTTTTTTTTTTTGTTTTTTTTTCTTTTTTATAAGGTTGTAAGATATCGAAGACATGAGATGAACAATGATACACATAAAAATGGGTGAGAGATAAAGGAAAGAATAAAGAAAAAAGTATGTATCGCAAAAAAATTGCGATTCAACTTTTGTCGTTAATAAGTGATAGTTGCGGAAGTCTGCCCAAGCGTTCGATTCATTGTATTTTACTTTGAGGTTTGAATAATGTCATACTGTGAACAAACTACGATAGGCATCAATGAAAGTACCAAGTTTTGTATCGATTTATCATATACGACAGCAGAGCAAAGAAAATGTGAGTGAAAATTATTTATATATATATATATATATATATATATATATATATATATATATATATATATAAACTGCAATGTACACTACGATGGGGTGACGATACTAAAAAGCAAGAGCAGAGGGGATTGCGAGCAAGTGTGTCTATAATTGTAAATAGCACACACGATGTACGTGTTGTTAAAGGCGATGACTATACGCTTTTTTTTGTCCGATATGTTCTTTCATTAGTTTTTTCTTGATACGAGGGGAAGAAGGTCTAAAAGACACACACGCACGTCATGAGCTTCTCCGCTGCACAAGTGTGTTGTGTATAACACAGGGCACTTTATCCTAAGCGGATCTACGTTTAATCGTCTTTCTCAACCTTTTTGCGTCATGTACGTCAGGTGAAAAACTTCATTCAGAATTCATATGCTTAGACTTTTATACATTCGGTGAATTTTTTATTTGTATTAAAATTTGTCAAATATTTATTATTCGTTAAAACTCATTAATAAGAAACTATAACAGAACTGTCAAATTTATCATTTATCGAATTATTCAAACATTTGAATTTGATCTTTAGCAAATTTGCTCACTTATCAACCCGTTAATTTCTTGCTCTCACAAGGACGACAAAGTATTTCACCGCTTAGAAGATCCTAGGGGAGGTGTGCCTTGTCATTTTACGTCTGAAATTTATGAGATTTTTCTTGCCACTACTTTCATAAATTTATTCGTTACATTCGATTAAAAAAAAGATAGATTTCCCTACACGGAGAAAAATGTTGTAAAATATTTGTAAGAAATTCCACCAAAAATTGCCGTGTTTTTCAATGATGCGTGTGCCATTGTCAGGTACAATAAAACATGTGAACATTGCGTATAAATGTCACCAAAAAGCAAAATTAAAATCAATGGTGTCAGTACGATAAAAAGTAGCGTCCTGGCAATGTAAAATTTCATGTAACGATTGTCAATTTTTGCTTGCCTGAACATGAATTTCAATAGTGCTTATTTTTTAGTTTTATTCCTCATAACAATAACAATAACAATAACAATAACAATAATAATAATAATAATAATAATAATAATAATAATAATAATAATAATAAGTATTGTTATAATCATAATACTAATAAGCTAATGAATTAAAGATGATTCATCGATTGATAATCCATTCATCAAACAAATGATTTATTTATTGAATAAAAAAATCATCAATGAGATCAAACGTTTTGAATTTTCTTTAGTTCGTCTTGAAATCAGGATTTCAAATGAAATATATGTATGTGTCAGAACAGGGTTGCGATAGGAAGAATTATGTTGGATTGGCAATTTGAAGTTGAAGGAGAACACCAGTCAATTTTCTGCTTCTTTTAATCCCAACAATTCTTTTTTCCTTTTTAGTATAAAAAAAATAGTCAAAGGTTATGTCGTGTCACATGGCACATGGGAATAAAAATAATAAAAGTAGACGACAGGCTCTGGCCTGGTCGTCTTGTGCAATAACAAAAGACAAAGTTTGAACGAAAAATAGGAAAGAGCACGGTAAAAATTGCCTTGCACCGTATTAAAATTTCTAACCCATCTGAGATTTAGTCGCGGTAGAGCCATTAATTTTCCGTTTACGGCGAGTTGAAAAGCAGCAATTTTGTTTGTAATGGGACTTTTTACGATGTTTTTTCTGAAATTTGACTGTGCCGTATTACAAAAATTCATAGGCTTTTATATAAATACTGCAATACTCATTGGAATCTTTAATTTTTTTTTTTTTTTTTTTCGATAAATCGTTCGAAAAAAGTCTTTCGCGCTCAACTTGTAGTGCAGAGTACGGTAATTTTTGTGATATTTTTCTCTCCGTGCGCGTAACCCTCTCGAAAAAATTATGTTTCACTGCAGTCCGTTTGCAAATAACTGTCATTCTGATAAAAAAAAAGTTAACAGCGTCAAGACTAAAAGAATCGGTCGCTGTTGAAAAATTTTTGTTCCAAAAATTGATTTGACAACGCTGACAATCGTTTTTGTGATCCATAAAATTGAAAGCGCGCTAATGCAATTATTTTTCGCGGCTTTCGCACTCTCGAGAACCGAAGAGGAAAACAGAGGTAGCGAGGGTCAAACGTAGGTCAGCTTAGCGTCGTGAGTCTCCTACGTGTATATTATATACGCAGAGAAAAAAAGGCCTCGATCGTGACAAAACCGTGGGGCGAAAATAATACAAGAAACACTCGGTCACGTACCTCAAGTACGCACAGGCAAATGTGGCTGTGGCTATTAAATACGAAGGCCCCAGAGCGCGATGCAGAGCAGGGTTAAAAGGAATCAAATACATACAGGGTTTCGAAAAAGTCACGGTCAAGTTTTACCGGATAAGTAGATCGCGAAAGTTTAAAGAGAAAACTCCTTATTGATTTTAATTAATTAATCAATGACATCCAATTCAATCATTCGACTATTAGAATTTTAGAAAATAGAGAATTGTAAAAATTAACAGTCCAAGTAAGAAAAGAATGGGTAAATTCTCTTCAGAATTTGCTGATCTCTGCTCTGTATTGTATCTCGAAAGTTTCGAACACCCTGTATGCGATTATTCGTGAGTAAAAGGAATAATAAAATGATAAAGAAAAATGCTACTCGTCGTATAAATACTTCAAAGAAACTTCTTTTTATTTCATACTTACTCGGGATATTTGACGTTCGGAAGAGCCTTGAGGAAACATCGCTGTCGGAGTATGCCTTCCCACAGCTGAACTCCGACGATCCCAAAAATGAAGAAAACGAAGAAACAAAGGAGTAGAACGTTACCCAACATGGGAAGTGTGTCCAGTAACAGCATTACCAATATTCTCATACCTGGATTCGAACAAAAATTATTGCATTACACGTATAATGATTATAGAGTGAATAATCAATGACATATGACATCAACGCCTTCTCTAGCTTCTATATCAGAAGCAAATTAAGATCAGACTCCTCAAATTAATCACTGTCACACACTTTTCCTATAATTCACCCTTAAATCCATAGAATATTGAAAATATTAACAATTCTTTTACAGTCTATCGCTACGGTGATTGTTATTGAGTTATACCACTTAAACATATTTTTTATCAGAAGCAAATTAAGATCAGACTCCTCAAATTAATCACTGTCACACACTTTTCCTATAATTCACCCTTAAATCCATAGAATATTGAAAATATTAACAATTCTTTTACAGTCTATCGCTACGGTGATTGTTATTGAGTTATACCACTTAAACATATTTTTTTTTGTGTTCTTGGCAAGTTGCCAATAAAAATTCATCCATATAAGAGATAATTCGGTGTATCATACGTTGGAATCATTGCGATAGCGTAATTTGTGGTTTTATTGAAATTAAACAAGGGAACGCGATTTAATACTCTTCTGTTATGAAAACAAATAATTATACTTTAATGAAATTGATAAAAAAATAAGAAAGTAATAAATTGTTTGAACCTCGAAAATGAACGAAGAAATTAACGGTATTACAAGAATGAAAAGTCATTCCATATAGTGCGTATAGAACTCACTGGGAATTCGATTGATCGCCCTTAGAGGTCTTAGCACCCTTATCGTACGAATCGCCGATAAGTTCATGTTCTCCACATTGAGGCAATACTCGAGAGCTCTGAAAGTAACAATCAACGATAGCAATGTTTATGTATAGGTATATACAAAGCCTGAATAAACATGGTGAGATCGAATCAATAATTTACCCACCCTGCAATTACTATAAAAAAGTCAAGTCTATTCCACGAATCGGCGAGATAAGTGCCTCGTCCGTAGATCCCCATTGCGACCATCTTTATCGTCATCTCCAACGAGAAAAACGTGAAAATTATATCGTCGAACATCTGTAATCCATACAAATAATTTTATGTTTATTATTAATTCTCGAGAATGTCCCGAATGTCGTACGATTTAGCTATATGTATTGATCGGTTGCAAAATTCTGGGGAGAATTATATATTAACCATTTTTCAATCTCGCGGAGAGGAAATTCTATCGAAACGCGAACCGAATTCGCGTACTCGGCCGACCATAATTTCGTCCGAGTATTTCACGTAAATCGAAGGTTTTGATTTTTTTTCAGATTCCATTTTATGTGCATTCTCATTCTTTCAATTTATATTTCTTCGGGTCTTCGAATTGATTAATTCATTTCTATTGAAGGTTAAGCATGCGTGAGGTTTGAATTTATTGACAGATATTTTTGCGGTGCTTTCCTCAACTGTTTTGGGATCCACGA
Source organism: Rhimphoctona megacephalus (assembly GCA_963989365.1). NCBI lineage: Eukaryota > Metazoa > Arthropoda > Insecta > Hymenoptera > Ichneumonidae > Rhimphoctona > Rhimphoctona megacephalus. Next base: position 9,848,173 of record OZ022419.1, read on the forward strand.
CATTTTGCAAGCTTTCAATTTATAACTTTTCACAAGGTCAGAACTTTTTGCAAAATTTGGCATAACTTCGCAACTGTTACCATATACGTTTGTTTTCATTAGAGGCAAAGTGTGATAGAAAAATTATCTCTTTCGACACTGAGGGTAGAATTACCCTGAATAATTTAGTAATTCGTTGATAATAATGTTGTCAATTAAATATTAAATATTCAGAAGATCTGCAAGAGGAATAAAAATTGAAGATAGAGAATCAGATGCACCGATAAAAAATAAATGGAAGCGATAAATATATAAAATAATTCGGCTGGAATAAATTCCACTATTGCCCGAAAGGTGACCCCTCGTTTTCCCCACTCCACACTTTTCCTATATGGCGCACCCGGTTGGCAATAACTAATCAATAAATATTCCATAATCGGTACATCATGGATAAAAATTTATACGGGATTTTCTCCCCAGAATCTTCCGATCCATTTACACTATGAAACTTGAGCTTCTTACAGGACTATGTACCGTGAACAATATTATTTCATGCGATGCTGAAATTGTACATACCTGTAATATTTGGCAACGATTAGTCACACACTTGTCATCGACGCAGGGTTGATACATTCCTAGTGTGATGCAGTTCAACAGTATGACCATCATGCTTACTCTCTCGAACCACGTGTTTTCATTGAAGAGTCAAGAAAAATAATTTACGAAATATTTCAAACGAAAACATAAATTATAAAAAGTTGTCAATTATTTTATCAGCTGATTACAAAGTTTTTCAGAGTATAACTCTATCACGAGAATTTATTTTTGTATTTTATCAGAGCGGTTTGTCTTGCCTGACTGTAGCGTTACTTGTTCATTAATTAGAATGTTTTCAAAGATCCTTCACGATTCTACATTCTCTTAAAAGTTGAAGAATACTCAACTGAATCGAAAAAGATAAAAATTCATTGAACCTAACAAAGGGAAACGATTTCTGCGAAGAGGACTCTCGGAAAAGGGATTAATCTTCATTACGTAGCCTTGGATTTTCTGTTAAAGGGCTCAAACCCATATTTCAATTCAATATCATTTGAGAACGAGGATTCTTACATTCTTTTGAAACTGTGCAGATAAATCCGTAATGCCAGTGTGTTATCTACAAAAGAACGAAGCGTAGATATCATGAACTACAAGGACGACTGTTCGAGACGCGTATACTGTTGACTATAAAACTGGTGGCGATCAATAAATACCGGCGTGTGGTGCATGTTACAACACTATCCTTCTTCAAAATCCTCGCGCGAATCTTCGAGCCTTTTTCAATGATCTTATCTCTGTATCACTTGTGTATACATATATTCATGCATTTACAACCCCCTGTCTATGTATATTTTATCGCTGATAACATTGAATATATTTAACATGTTTATCAGCGATAAAAAAGTACATAAGCCATCGATTTCACACCAAGAATGGCACGCGGTCACGTCCAATCTGCGCTTTAAATTCTTATCTACCCGGCTAATGTGTAAACATGCCTTCGCATCCCACCGAACCTTAAACAATTATTCACACGATTGGATCATTATGTGATGAGTTTTAAAGAAAAAATGATTTCTTAGAAATCATAATGTTAATATAATATCATAAAAAGTTTATGTAATAATATAATGTAACGGGACAGCCTTATCCGCTGGCACGATTTCTGGTGCGGCAGAAATCAGCCAGAGGGCTACGGACGGAGCGCTCTCGCGTCAGCGTCGCACCTCCCGTATCCCTATAAGACTCCCAACCTTCCCATTTTCCTCCTTCTTATTCCTACCAAAAATGTATAAAAACATAAGTAATTTGGAGCATAAATCCTCGATTTTGCGAGGTACAAAGTCTATCCTACAATAAAAGTACGGTGACGCAATCTCAGGATCCCACTTGATTGCGTCACGATAGACAATCTTTGAGCACGGTTGCTCATGATCCGGACGAGAGTACTCGCTCTTGAATGCCGAGTCGAGTTATCTCCTCGGAGTGCAAGACGGGGAAATCTGAAGGTGACTCGCTCCAGGCAAGACCCGCCGGAAAGTGCACGAACCTGCACAATAACTTCTCTTCAGAGAGAGAAGAGGATCTAAAAAATCCTAAAGTTTTAATATTTGAATATTGAACCACTGTTCAAATATCGAAACGTTTCAATATTGATTACGTCAAATCGTGTTATAAAAATGGGAATAATAGGTTGAGACTTTTCTATTTTCGGGCTGTACTATTTTTAATCTTGATCATTTTTGTTTGGTGAGTCAATTAATAAATATGAAAGAAACTTGCAAGGGCATTTACCGATTATTTTCCCAAATAAATCGATCTGCAATGCTCCAAAGCCTGTTAACTTTCTTAATTATTTTTGACGCTACGCCTTAACGAATAATGTGATTATTGAGACAGTTTTATAAAAATAACGAAAATTCTGTTAGCAGAAAAAAAAATTACCATTGTTCATAACTAGGTTATTGAAAAAGGAAGATAATGAACATTATGTCAAGATTTTTGTGGCAACAATACGCTTTTTTTGTGACAAAAAGTTTACTTGGAACTTGCTTTATTCACTGCCCTGCTGATAACTTTTTGATATACCTACAGGGCGTGCTTAAATGGGGTCATCCCATGTGACAGCTATTTTTTTTCGCTCCTTTTTGGATTTTTTTTTTATGAACCATTAAAACGCACTATCTTTGAATTTTTGCCACACATTTATTAACATTTTTACAGTCCCTCAGAATTTTATCAAACAAATATAACGAGTTTAATCGACTTTACACCGTTCGGTAAAAGTCGAAAAAAAATAACGAAACTTGGGACTTAACTTTTAAAATCGTGGCAAAAATTCAATTTCCGATATTTTTACTTTATTCTAGTTCCAGCGATAGCCTCAGGTCTGTAAATTAAAATGCCGTTTGATTTTTTGATTTCAGATGAGCAAAACCTCCGGAATCATGGCAACCGTCAACCAACACATGAGTGTCTTCCGAACGGTGTAAAGTCGATTCAACTCGTTATTTTCGTTTGAAAAAATTCTGAGGAACTGTAAAAATGTTAATAAATGTATGATAAAAATTCAAAGATAGTGTGTTTTAAGGGGACTAAGCATCGAAAAATCTCGAATTTTTTCGTTTTTTTTGTATTCTGTTACTACAATCTCTTCCAAATATTTTGGCGCAAAGAAAACTGAAAAATTCACAAAATTGAGCTCAGGAGAGCAATATACTCCACTACTAATACTCCGCTACTGTCGTAGTACCGCGCGAGAACTTAAACGCGTTTTTCTCGAAACAGCATTTTGTACTAGTTTTGCCGCAATAACTCAAGAACGATTGAAGATATCGTCTTGATTTTTTTTTTTAATGAAGACATCAACTTTCTCTACAAAATGAACTGACGTCTGTGTAAAAAAATCAATTTATTATTATTGTTATTACAACAAATGTCATCCGTTTTCCGATGTTTTTCAAATTTTAGCCACCATTTTTTCAATTTTAATGTTTTTTCAAAAATTTTAGGTTCAGACTGTGGAGGAAGATCCCCTGAAGAGAATGGCGTTTGGGAATTGCCGAAAATTTCAACCGGTCACTCGGAATCGTGGCAATAAGGGATGAGCAGTGCATGAGACGCGTGGTCTTCTTTGTCCGCCCACATCTCCCTTAAATATTTATATTTTTGAAACTCCAACCACTGAATTTAATAGCCAAAACTTCAATAAAAACGTTGCAAAAAAGAAAATGTATGTACGTTGTTTCGGTTCTTCGCAAATGCCATTTGAATTTTATCCCATTTTTGGTCTATTTTCGCTGCCTAGTCGCCTTAATGGTTCAAAAAAAAATTCTCAAAAAAGCGAAAAAAAGTAGCTGTCACATAGGATGACCCTCTTAAATAATAGTTAACTTTCCAACCGCGGATCGAGGACACGAGGCCAGTTCAGAAAATAGTATTTCATGTTTAGAAAACGTCTCACGGTTTTCGAGGTATTTTGGAGGTATTTGAATTTTACAAAAATTGGTACTACGATGGATGGGTCAATTTGTTGGGCACCACGGCCACTGATGAATGATTTTTTCCGTCTGTTTTTTTTTGCATAGTATTCTTGAATAGTTCTGCTATCAGATTTGCGTTCGAGTTTTTGAATAACTGAAGTGGTTCCCTCCAAAAAAAATCACTCAAATTGAAAATTTGAATTTGATTTTATATTTTACCTGAAGTTCGAGCCTTTGTGGCCGATAATCTCAAAAATTTGCGTATTCAGTAGACATTTAAAAAAATTGTATGACGGTTGTCTATTTTTATTTGCAAAAAAAAAGATTGTTATGAAAATCACACAAATAAGACTGATTAAAAAAAAAAAAAAATCTTTTGGAAAATGCCAAAGATTCGATTGCCAGGACAGTTTTTTATTGCAGCATAATAATTTTGCCACTGACAAATTGGGCAACTAGAAATCCTAATCTTTCGTCGAATGATGTTTCGGAACATAAAATTAGTGTGTGAATGAATCTCCTATATATTTTCTTTGCTGCAATCAATTTAAAGGGCTCAAAAAATCAATCTGTAAGGAAAATTGTTTTATTTTAAAAAACGTAATGCTTTATGGAAAAATAGAGCACGTGAGGAGCAATTAATTTAAACATAGCAGCTACATCTCGCGATATAAAATGGCGCGACCAAAAAGAAGGCTACTGCATATAGCTCTGACTCGACGTTTGTACACGCGCGGTTGTTTAGTTCGTACTATTTTTATCGAAACTCTGAAATACGAAAATGGGGATGGTACGTGTACTTAATGTGTACCTCGCGTTACTCGTACGTATATTCTCCAAAAACGCGACTGCGTAGCAACTGATGAGAACGTTTGTAACAATGACGAGGTTCTCAGAGTTATATAAAAGTTGAATTTGAATCTGGATTATTTCCTCAATATACCAACAAATGTGGTAATAAAATTGTTGAATATAAGGCTCAAAAAAAAAAAAAAATTCATGACATTTTTTTATGAAGAAAATTTCCGAAACAATCTTAGAATATTTCGAAAAATTCGTAAACTACATTTGTGAAAATCGTTTACTATCTCACTATTTTGACGATAACGATTCTCAGAAAGAATTTCAGCTCAGAGCCCTGATTACTATATTCTCATTCTTTATGAATTTTTTATTTCAAAGTTATGAATTTTAAATGGAAAATAATGTGTTTTCGATGGAGTCAAACTTAACGAAACACATAGGAATTAATTACACGATAATGATCATGAAATAAAATCGATGGAATGATTGTTAAAAAATTTGTTGTTTTGTTCATCGTACTAGCTCAAGATTGCAAGGTCTCGGCAAGAGAATTAAAGATTAAAGAAATCCTGACTTTTATTGTTGGCCAAACGACGAAGCGGGAACGTATTTTGATGAAAGAGGGAAGAGAATCTAGATAATTCGAGTCTCAAGGTCAAACACGTGGAAACGTTTGTACGAAATTTATATAAGACGAGAGAAAGAAACTGTTGTTGTCGAAAGAAGGATAAATGTTGTCACGTGTATATTCGAGTGGAAAGTGCGATCTATAATTGTCAATCAATGATCCACCAAATTGGTTCATCTACTCTTGTTTCCGGCAATTTGTCACAACAGCGATTCAACCTGCTCCCCTTTAAAAGCTACAGAGAACGATAATCGAACAAGCTTCGTCCTCCATCCTCTCAACATTCCTCTCAATTATTTTTCTCGTTAAGTTCGTCACCTATATCTCAATTCAAAGCCCACTAACGACTCACGAAAGTAATTATCGCATATATACTGCTACACTACGATGATAATATGGGTCATCGAGTAGAATCAGCTTGGCAACTCTCTCCCACCTTATTATCCTTCTTCCGATCGATCTCCAATTTTCTCGTATAACCTCTTGATATAATACACCCCCGCTTCGGTGTCTATTTGGAGCAAACAACATTTCGTATGTGTTAAGATAAGATGATAGTTCTACGAATTTGGGACACAGCTCCGATCGATTTTTCTAATACTTTTTTGAGGTTATCCTTGAGAAAAACTCCAAAATCAATGAAAATCGTTATTGATACTTAGAAAGATCGAAATGTTGAAATAAAAAAGTTGTTTTTTTCGAATTAGAACAAACATGTATTGAGTATGTGTTAAGAAACAATTTGGAACTCTTCTTCCAGGACAATTTTTAATTTGAAACGTTAATTAAATCAATATTTAATATAAATACTAAAAAAATTCAATTAAAAAATGGAATTTTCAAATTATGCAACTTTTTTTGAAATTAAAGCCGCAAATTGTTAAAACATAAATGTACAGGTCAAATCCAAAGAGTACAAACAGCACCAAAATGCCCATTTTTTCCCTGTTTTTGTTCAACAAACTTTGTAACGTTGCTTTCATTAAAATGTTCAGCAACACTCATTTCTTAGCGTCGAGTAAAAAGGCAAGTTTGATTAAAATTAAAAAAAGACCATCTTGAAAATTTTATAGGATATTTTGGAATGCTTATAAAACGGTCATTTGTGAAAATGATTTTGCTTATTATTGCGTTAAAATGAATTTACTGGAAAATGAACGAGCTCTCAATTAACCTTTTTGTTTTTTTTTATTAATAATTTACGGCAAAACACAGATTTACTAAATTTTATCCTTTGGCTCGATATTTTGTCGTATTACGTACCGAGCTATTTAAAAATTAACCGAATAAATCGATGAACGAATGTAGCAGGGCAAGAACATCCCGAAATGCGAGATCCGCAGGAATAAATTACTCCTAAATGTGAATTTAATTCTGACCCTGTATTTTATCATTTAGAACGGTGTACTATTGAAAAATGAACGAGGACGAACGCTAATGAAATATACGAGGAAATGGACACTCGAGAATTCTTGTTTGCACTAATAAATTATTCGGAAATACAAATTCGCTGAATTTCATTTGCCAAGATACTGCTCAATATTTTTAAAAGAACGAGAAAAAACGATTGGAGAAATGGAATGAGTGTCAATTACTCCGACAGGGATAAAGAAATTCTATTGGTTGGACATCGAATCGTTTTACTATGCGAAAAAGGACGAAAAAGACCATAAATAAAAATAACATAAAACAGTCTCATACACAGAATATAATTCACTCCAAAATGTGAACTTTTTCCATATTTTTTTTTGACAACCCTGTTTTCAATTTTATTAAACGAACGAGAGTAAGGAAAGTCGAATCAGCTGAACGGTTTTATTAAAAAAATCTTTTATATTTTTTTATTCAACTTCTCGCAAATTCGACTATTGATTAACTTTTTCTTTCCACCTTCTTTTTCATTATTCCAAATAATTAACTAATCAAGAAGCTAAAAACGAATTACGAAAAATTGACTGGACAAATTGCTGCTCAGAAATTCTTCACAAGCGGTTTCAATTCACTCCAAATTCGACGATCAACTGAATTTATAAACAAACGGTTGTCTAAAAATTTCAGCACATTTCAATATTACTCCAATTTCGGCGATTCACTCCGAATTCAAACGTTGAATAATTTTTTCCATCGACCTTGTATTCAATTCTTTTGAATACATAGCTAATCTCGTCTCAATCTAGAATCATGTAAGGTTTGATTTTGGAGTAAAAAATAGAATACTGGGTCAATGGATAGAATTATTTGAGTTTTGAATTTGGAGTAAAAAAGGTTCATGTGTTAAAATTATTTATTCCAAATTCAAAAATTGAATACAGAGTCAATGAATAGAATTGTTTGAGATAAAAATTTGAAGTGAATAATTTTAGAATATGTAATTATTTATTCCAAATTCAAACCTTAAATAATTCTAACCATTGATCCTTCATTCAATTTTCCTGAACGCTTAACTAATTTACAATTAATACGAAAAAAGAATAACAAATAATCGAAAATATACCCGTCGAAAAATCCTTCAGGAGCTATAATAATTAACTCGAAATGGAAAACTCAATCGATTCAATCCGTCGACCTTGTATACAATGCTCCTAAATAGCAAACTAATATAGAACAAAAAAGAGCAAAGAAAAGGATATGGATTCGTGATGAGAGCTAAACACCAGTTGCGTGGTCTGGTAGTCTGGTCTAAATATCGAAGGGCGATAGGAACAAAGCCGGGATAGGGAAGCTCGTCGCCTTCCTCCTCTTCCTCTTCCTCCTCCTCCTCGTCCTCCTCTTCCTCCTCGTCCTCCTCGTCCTCGTCCTCTTCATCATCATCGTCTTCTTCGTAGTCATTATCAGGCTCGTCATAATCCTCGTTGTCATAATCGTTTCTTTCTGCATAATCTTGTTGATCGTATCGTTTTGATCTTCTGGAATAATTTGATCTCTGTTCTTCTCGTGGACGATGATGTCGACGATGTTCACCACGTTCATCGTCATCCTCATCGTCGTCGTCATCGTCCAATTCGCTCAATTCCGCAACATCGCTGTCCGAAGCCTGGAGTTGACTACCAGGATTGCCACTTCCTGTGCTCGATGCTGAACGATATCGATATCCACTGCGATAATAGTGCAATGACATTTTCAACTTTTTTTTCCCCAGCTCCTGAACGAGAGGCAATTTAATATTGGGAGCATTCGTTGAGCCTCGTACTCAGATTTTTTTAACTCTCACACCAACATCATTAGGTCGACAAAAGCGATTTATTTATGAGACTCTATAAAACGTTACGATTCGAAAATTTCTTCATTGTTTAGATGAGATTTGTTGCAACTGAACTGAAACCCACGCTCTTGACGAGATTATCTTTTGGTCCAGGGACGACCTGATTCGTTCGATACACTCGACGATCACAATTTTTCGATTTTTGTTTGTTGCCTTTATTACTACTTTTCTTTTCTTTTCTTTTCTTTTCTTTTTTTTTAATATTATTTCGTTAGTTATATTTATTTTAATTTCTTATAAATATATTCATCACTACACTGTCAAGGGTGGAATACACCACGAGAACGCGTTCACGAGTATTTTCGTGAAACATCTCACCACTTGGAGGAACCGCTCGAGTAGCACCTTGACCGGTGGTGACTGAAAACCGTAGAGATAAAACGTCGAATTTTCCCCTCGGCTACGATTCCGCGCACGCGCCACGTTTTCAACACCCTCGCGAATGTCAGTCCGGAGGGAGGCAGCTAAAGTTGCCCCTTAAAATTCATGATTTAGAACCCTCTAGGGTGTCTCGAAAAAAAAAAAACAAAAAACAAAAAAACAAAAAAAAATCAACAATTTGTTAACGCGTAACAAAAAGAGTTTATTGTTGTGCAGTTTTTTTTGGCAAATGTAGCTCGTTAACAAAATTCAAAAGACTCTTTTTATTAGAACTTGCATTAATTCGTTGTCTATATTCAAAATTATTCAAATTAATTCAAATTATTCAAAATTAGTGTGATAAAATTCGAAAAAAAAATCGTCGGCCCTTTTTTTAACTATGATAATACTTTGGGTGAGTTTTTATGTTGGCCGAAAATTGAGAAATAACTGAAAAAATTGAGAGAACGGCATCGCCGAAATGTAATTCCGGTCTAAATCGCGTAAGCCGGAAAAAATGATACGACTGCTTAAATTTTTGTCGTTACTAATTTTTTTCACATTTTTCTGTATTCATGTAATAGAAAAAGTTTGGATTCAATAAAAGCGATTGCCTCTCGATAGTAATAGTTTTGGGGTGCTCTAAATTCCAAAATAAATATTTAACAATTTTAAGAATTAATTAGTCTCGAAAGCGATCGTTGTTCTGTGGAATATTAAATTTAAAAAATCAATAAACGAATAAATCGACGAAAAAAAAAGGTATTTCGGTGAAAAAATATTGGACGATAAAACCAATGCTTAATTTTGTTAATGATATTGACAGAAATGTGTGAAAAAATCTGCGATTGGCAACGACAAAAATTTTGGTAGTTGAATAATGTTTATCGGTTTTTTTGTTCTGGACCGAAATATAAAAAATGTACGATAAATTATGATTATCAAGAAAATACAGAATATTGTAAACAAAAGTTTTTTTTTCAGCCCCTAATTAATATGGAAATATAAAAAAATCAGCAACATGTACGACGTTGTATCAAAAAAATTTTCTTCTAAAATTCTTGTATAGTCGAAATGCAGTTTTGCAAAGAATTAATAATAAAATAAGGAAGCAATAACGAAATGCGGAAGCAACGAAAAAAAAGAAAACGAAAAAAAAAAAAGAAACGAGGTGGGTGAGCAATTAAAATTTAGTTGTAGATTGCCCCTGCTATAAAATTTCGATTCAGCATCAGTATTTGCACGAAAAAAAAAAAAAAAAGAAAAAAAAACATTTTTTTAGGAATCGTGTTGCACACGAAATTTCGATAACTCAGAAGTAATCAATGTTTGAACATTTTTTTTTTCCAAGGTATACTGGATATTTGGGTACACGAGTTACGGTGAGCGTGATACTGAAACATTGATGTGGGGAAAATGTCTAAGTACGAGAATGTACGCATGTCGTGTTCTATTTAAGTCGACGACTCAAAAATTCGTACGTGCAATGAACGTATTTATATATATACAACACCGCCATAACTACTCGGATGCTCTCGCACCCTTTGGAAATGCTTTTACAAGCAACACACTCACCCACAAAAATATATATACATATATATGAATATACACGCTGGTATATAAGAGAAAGATTAATTATAGCTCGACCAACTGCTTTTTCCACTCCACTGCGGATGCGAAATCCTACATTTTCTATTGGCTCATAAATTGCTCGCAAAGTCGTTACAAAATTTTATTGAGTGCTTGAGATGGAAGACAGTTCACGGTTACATTTTATAAATAAATTAAAAAACCGACAAAAAAAAATAACATTTACGACGATATAAACATATTTAACAATAACAACAAAACGGTTATGCGTACAACGCGAATCCTTTGATTTTAATTCATCTTTCGTCCATTGCCTTGCTCAATGATTCTCAAAACCGTACTGTTCGCATCGGTTCCAACGAATACGTATCGCCGATCCGCAACGTCGAACGGAACCATCGACAGAATACCGTTCATTTTTTTCCTCATTATTGGCTGGAATTTCTATAAGCACAAAACAAGATTTGTCATGTTTTATTGAAATTTCTGCAAACAAAAAATGGTTATTTATTTTGTTTTTTAGAAAAGTTGGAATGTCTCCTATCGTGTCATTTTTTTAGCCCTTCGTCGGGCTTACTTATTTTTTTACTGACTTATTTCTCTCGGTCGAATATTTAAAAAAATATTGCTTCAGTTTTTACGGTCGCTAGAATTTCTTAGGAGCGTTTTTATAGCGAAATTCTTGATACATTGCTTTGTAGAAAGAGCCATCTGGAAGAGAATTCCCCGATGGTGAATTTTCACTTGTGCCTTCAACGAGCCAGTAAGCCGATGGACGTTTAGTTATCAGTGTTTTTTGAAACTTTTTTTCTTTCGGTGAAAATGGGCTTAGCAGAATTACGAAATTTCCTGGCTTGATTAATTGTTTATGGAAAATATGTCTGTGATCAAATTTTGGTAGTTTTTTTAAGACAAGTAGATTTTTTTCAGTTGCTTCACGAACTTCAATCAACAAAATTGTACGACTAATGACCTCGAAAAATCTCAAGTGTAAGAAACGAGAAAAATGCATGACCTTGAATCGAAAAGTAATCTTCAGATTTCATGGACATTCTAATTCTCCTCGATGGGTGAAAATTAAAACTGATTGAATTGAAAATAATTGTAGATTTTCTAAAAGAGCGGATCTAGTACGAAAAGCGGATAAAATGTTTGAGAAATTTCTCTTCGCAACGTTACAAAGTTGAATCTTGATTCTGTTCACTGATTGCGAATGAAAAGGTTTTTTAATCAAAGGCCACTAATCCAATCAGCAGACAAGACTAAAAATAAAAGTTTTGTAGTACAGAGACTTCAAAGGAAAAAATTCGCTCATTATTTTACGTACGCTCATGAACGTGTACTCGTAGACGAAGAATTGATCGCGTTCTGTCGTCACAATGACGTACAATTCACTGGTCCGAAATTCTGAAAAAAATCATAAATCCAATAAATTTTTTCCTAAAAGTATGACTAGCGATATTTTTATGAAAAAAAAAAGTATGATGAATTTGAAAAGTGAATGACAAAATTTATGAATTCCGTGTGATTGATGATAAATTTCAAAAATGAACGCTACGATTTGTCATTTTCTAAAATAGCATTACAAACTTTCTTTTCTACTGAAACAATTTTTTTAAATCTCAAATCAACGATAAACTAAATTAATTTCTTTTACAATTAAAGTTTTAACCAGCGCTTTTGTAGCAAAATCTTTTTTCATTGAATTATGGAATTTTACTATAACTGCAGTAGAGGTATTTTTTCTTCACCAAACCAAATTAATGGTGCAATTAAATTTAAAAAAAAATCATGAATTTCTTTGCAAATTTATTGCGCGTTTATTTGTAGTAAAAAAAAACTTCAATTTATTAATTTATTATTTCACTCACCACCAGTGTAAAAGGTCTCGATCGAGGTGATAGGGGCCATAGAATCGTAATAAATACTTTGATGAAGATCAAAATTATCCCACTTTGTATCGTAACGATACACATTGATCGATTTTGTTTCGGCATCGTCGAGAAAAAGAAATTGTTCCTCACGTCGTGAAAGACTCTTGGCGTGTCGATTACCACTACTCGGGAAACGCCTTAATAGCCTGAACTGTTTTAAAGAGTGAAAAAAATAAAAAGAAATAGTAAAGAAAGAAAATAGAAAAGAAAAACGTTTTTTTCATTATTATTTTTCCGTACCTCGGACGAATGTGTTTCAAGCCTGTAAATTTCGGACTCTGTCGATTTTCCATCGGCGTAACTCGAGAAAAATATGTGGTGACCTTTGTTTGGTATTTCGAAAATTTCTACACCAACTGCGTAACTCGTGGGTATACATTGAGCCAATTTTAATGTATTAGTTGCAAGATCGAGGACATAAACAAAGGAATTTGTTTTATGACTTGATTTAAATGAATCGTAATATATTGCCAATACGATATATATCAAATCTGTTTAAACATAAAAAAATGGTATTAAAATCCAACAAATCTATATTTTCAAATATAAGGGCGGGTTGTTATTCCACCTTCTAGTAAATTTTACCTGACGGTTGTAGCATTGAGTAGCAGATCTTTAACTATCAGATAAAATTTACCTGGAGGTGGAACAACTGGCCCTAAATCATTTTTTCTATAAATCTTAAATCGTGGTAGAAATAAATCTAGAGACACGGCAGCATATTTATACATATACATTTTGTGAATATCATGTATGAATATTCCATTGCTGAGAATTTCCTCAGGGTGTTCTCCCAATCAAAAATGTTACCAACGTTATTCTTCGCTAACTTTTATTGCAATTATTTGGTCTTTTATACTTGTTTTTAGGGAGTGTAAAAAATTTTCCTGAAAGCTGTACTTACAATTCGAAAAACATATTTTTCGAAACAGCAACAAAGGTACAAATGTAATAGTTGAATCTTTTTTTTTATCAAAATGTCAAAGTAAAAATAAATTAAAGTGGTCTCTCGATCACTCGCTATATGTTCGGGAGGCACTGTCTTCCAGATTAATTCAAATTTCCATTTAATTAAAATTCCTTTCAATTGCTGTGATGGTCAATAATAAAGAACGACGAATCTTAGAATTACAATTGGTTGTTTTTAGTGAACAAAATCGTTTAAACATCTTTGTATTGTTTTTTTTTCTTCGCTTTATCACAGAATAGGGCAGGCAAATTTACGAGTGAAATGTGTAAAATTGTTGTTGTTAATTTAGTTGTAAATTGTTAAAAAATGTCAAATATACAAACCATTCTGGATAAAAACGGCGGTATCGCTCAAGTAACCGTATATTTTGAGGTTATTTTCGATTAATCTCGGATCGGGGGTGTTATTATTTGTTGATGAATGACGATGCAGAAAGAGAGGTTCTCGTTCATTTTTCATCCACGATATCGTCGTAAATTCGGAAATTGTTGTTTCATTATGATTTAAAGTACTGTTGAACAAAGTGCAGCGTTTGTTCCTCGAAACCGTGGTCGTTGCGACGTTTATCGCGAACGCACCGTTCGGTTCGTGAAAATGATAAAATATACGAGGGTCACGAACTTTCCAGCTACGACAATCATCACCACGTTCGTTTAACTCAACAACATATTGTTTACGACAAAAACACTCGTTCTCCAGTCCACAGGTACTTCCCAATTCATTCGTGTACAAACTCAATATTGTCGATTCCTGCAATTTAGTGACTCGAACTCGTTCTACATTGGCTGCTTCGCTTATTACCAAATGATTTTCCTCCTCGAAGTAATAAAATATCTCAGGCAAATGGACCTTTGAGATTCGAGCTATATGCGCCTCAAGCTCGCTCTCATTTCTTCCAAGTTTGAGTAGAAAATTTTCCTCCATCGTGTTCTGATTCACGTTCAAATTTTTTAGGCAAATTCCATTCACAAATCCTCCGGAAAACTCTCTGTTCGCACCAGAAATTACACCCTTTGGACTTTGCAGCTCCATATTGGTCGATGACATTTCGACGTCCGATTCAAAAATCTGTGGAAGAGACAAATTTGTGGATAAAAAACGTTGAGAAATGAAAAAACATACACGATCAACGACAAACTATTTTTCGAACAAGAGAATCATTTTAGGAAAAATTTATAAAAATTTACATTGTTAGTTTGATCAATATTAAATATTTGTAATGGAAGCGAAAATATACAAAATCAATACTCACGATGTCACCGAATATTTCAACGTGGTCGTTATTCAGAACAGCGTTGTTGTACTCTTTTGTCAAGTCAATTCCAGCAACTTGAGAAGCCCAAGCCTTTCCTTCTATCACAAGGTCTCCGGAAATGAGCGTTTTGTTGCCAGTAATTATTTGATTTTCCAACAACCCGTTCAGAACAAGATCAGACGGCGCGATACCGTTGATCACATCGATTAATGCATTTTCTACAAAAAAATTATTTTATTACTTTTTTAACAAGTTATTTTGAAAAAAAAAAAACAATTGATTTTTGGAAAAAAAACTAATTTTTACTTCGGAAACAAAATTTGTTATTTATTTTTTGTGCAAAAAAATGAATTGTCCTTTTTTTTAATAAACACATTTTGTTTACATTTCAATTCCCATTTCAATAGTCGACTAACTACTTGAGTATAATTACAAATATTACGATCAAATTTCTGAATACTATTTTCTGGGCTCTTCAAAATGTTTCACTCGCTATCTAATGGAAAAGTCTCACTTATTGAAATTCTTATTTCCTATTTTGATAATTTTTTTCATGAGTAAATGAAGAGTTTATTTTTTCAAGAATAAACTTACCAGAAACTCGAACAATCCCATTGAATTGTATATTTCCATGAACAACGATGGGAATTTTCGAGTTCGAATCGAGGCTCACTCGATTGCGTGCGAAATCATCGAGATTCACAGAATCAAGATATTTGACGTGAGCTTTATCAAGAACGACGAGATGTTCCAAGTACGTCGAGTCGGGCAAAACTTCATTGTAATCCTCGATGTCACTCAGAGTGAAGATTCCATCGATAGGTAAACCATGAACGAGCAAAGACCTCGAGAAAAATTTGGGGTCTTTTCTATTATCGTGGATGACGAGTTTTCTGACTGTGACGCTTTTCCGAAATATCATACTTGTATTCATTGTAGGAAACACATTGTCATTCTTTGACAAATTGACTAGAACAATCGAGGAGTTCAAATCATCGATGCTCCAACTATTGAGTTTTTTAATATCAATTTCACCGAGTACCATTAAACGAGCAATTTTGAGATCTTTTTTGAAAATTTTCTTCCCTCCAATTCGTATCTCATTTTGTTGCGTGGAATCGTCAAGGACACAATCCTGAAGAATTTTTTCTATGTATATTTTACTATCACCACGTTGATCCCTCAAAGTCCCCTTCACCTTTGACCTCATCCAGGTAACAAAAACTCCTTTAGAACTTTTGATTACTGTGCTGTCTGTACTATTCGTATCAATTATGATGGCCGATGTTTTATTTCGAAGCAAAGAGTATCTCGAAATTGTCTCGAACTTTGATAAATTTCCTGTATTTCCAGTCCCATTTTGGTCCCAAAATACGTTCCCACGGACTCTCAAACTGTCAATTAGTCGTGGAGATATGTTACCCAATTTCTCGGACAGCTGTAACAATCATCAGACATTAATATCAACAACATTTGTCAATTATTACATATTAAAATCAATATTATTTTTTTTGTATTTTTAAGCTCAATGGATTTTTTTTTATTGATTCGGTTTGTAATGTATCACGATTTTTTAATATTAGATATTTTAATACTGATCAATCATTCATATGATTATATCATAATTATAATATTATATTATTATTATTATTATTATTATTATTATTATTATTATTATTATTGAATGCTAGTATTATATTGTGATTAATGTACGAATAAAAAAATAAAATCAATCTGTGTTTTATTTTATTTGAAAGACAAAAATTAGTGCAAAATTCCATTTATTTAATGGAGTAAAAATAATGTTTTTGAAGAAAGTTTCTCTTGAATAATTTAGCATTAAATCATTTCTGCAGTCAGTAAACAAATAAATGGGAGCTGGTATAAAATGTGGTTTATACATTTGTGAAAATCATTTAAAACAGAATATTTTGATAATAACCTCGTTGTTAAGTGTCGAATATCCATTAAGATATTTCGTACGAATATCTGGCATCGATTCCGGATCCAAAGAAGATATTTTCAAGTTGCTGAAGGTCACGTCGCCTTTAAACTTCATTTCATACGAATCAATGTAAATGAAATAATTTGTAATACGATCATTTATCTTTTCGGTGATCAGATCATCGACGAAAATTTGAAAGAACGAAATTTTTGAATCGCCCAGATTCTGAGCTCGGGATTCTGACAGAGTATTTTCGTACAGTGTATCAAAACGTACATCTTGGAAAAAATTTAATGTCACGTTTTGGCGTACTATGAGATCGTTTATGACAATCGTGTTATTGAAATCGACGAGGAAATCTTCGGTTACCAATTCATCGAAATAAGTCATAAGACTTTTTCCATTGATCGTCGACACTTCGAGATTTCCCTCAATCGACGTATCACCCTCGATGATCAAATGTGAACAATTTCTCGAATGGCGATTCCAATTGTTACTGGTTTTTTCGGAGAAACAATTACTCATATGGCTCATAAAGTCACGAATATTATCAATGACAAGATCTCCGAGATTTAATTTATCACTCTTCAGACTGTGGATGGTGTAATTATCGTTGATTCGCGGAAAACGATTATCGATCCTTTTTCGTCCTCTTTCTTCCTGATCGTTTCTCGAGGCATCATTGTCGTGGACAAAGGTCAAATGCAAATTTCCCACCTCTAAACGATCATTTACAGTAACAGTTTCGAATTTTTGGATTGAATTCAATTCTGGATAAACGTATGGTGTTGAATTTCTATTATTTTCTGTCATAATATCGTTGACCGAAATACCGTTGAAGCTCTCGATATACAATTTCGTAACACTCAGTCGTTCGATCCGAATTTTTTCGTTGATTATGAGAGAATCTAGCGAATCTTCGTATAGTTTTTGAGGAGGAATCTTCGACGAAAAAATCTCATTTCCAGATGTTTCCTGTACAAAATGCTTTACCGTAAAATTCTTGAACTCCAGCGAATAAAATTTCGCAAAAATTTCCCGCGTATTCGTCATTATTACATCCTTTTCAAGATCAAGATCGTTCAAAAATTTGACTTTCAATTCGTCGACCCGTAAACCCTTGTCGAAAATCACATTATTTTTTATTATCTGATTCGTTGATTTTGTCCAATATCGATCGTTAATATTTGTCAACGAAGGAAGAGAAAATTTTGCTGCACGTTCAAATTCCATGTTTTTCACTCTCACATTACCAAGGACTGTGACACTGTCGTAAACTTGAACCGGAGGATCCAACGAACATTTTTTCGGATCGTCAATTGCCAAATGATTTAATACTCTTAATTTTGCCACTGTTAGCTCACCTGAAAATAAGGAAAATGTAATTTTCGTGTGTTTCGAGTTCTTTAGTAGTATTTGTTCGTATTTTATCAATATTATACCTTTGAAATGATTTTTTTTCGATACCATAGCGAAGTCCGCAATATCAATTCCATTGATTTTTTTAGCTACAATATTTTTTAACCGCATTGTTGCAGGAACATAAACATGACCCGTAATATTTTGATCGGTGGCAGTTGTTAGTAAATTCTTTGCTGGAATACCGTTCAACGCTTCCGCTACAAGATTCGCGACACTTATCGTGTCGCTGCCAATTTCTTGCAAAATATTGCCTGAAATTTTTTTTTTTAATCGAACAACATGAAAACATCATCAATTATACTATTGATTAATTTTAAATATAAAGACTATTTCAATACCTTTTATACGCTGCCTTTTACCAAGAATAAATAGATCACGTAATAAATCCGTGATATTAACATCATCAAGTTCACGTAAATCAAGATTACGTAATGAAATTGTCAAAATTTCTTCTTTACTTCCCACAATAACCGTGTCGTTTTCCATTGTTATGTCAGTTAAATTGTAACTGTTGAAGATATTGTTCGATTCTTCATTTTCAACTCGTAGCCAATCTATGTAATTAATTAAAATAATATAATTAATTAAATACATGCAATAAATACAATTTCATATCGCCTGTAACTTTTGTTACTAAGTATAACCAAATATCGGTGACGGTTTCTGCTACCGAGCTTTCGGTGTGATCATTTTTTTTTGTTTAAATGTCTCTTTCTGCAGGATTTGCAGAAGATATAAAATTTCTGCGATTTGAATCATTTGATGTCGTAAAAATACATACATTCGTGAGGTATTCCGCATAATTGATCAATTTCCAAATAACGTACGGTAACGTTTTTTCCTCGGAGCTTTGAGTCGATGAACGTTTGATTTGTCGTTGCCGTTATTGCCGCAGCCGAAAAATTTTCAAGATCAATTCTGTGTCCGTTGAAATTGCTCGTGCGAAAAGAGTTCGTTCGAAGGTCAGCAAATTTCGTATCACCTTCGACGATCACGTCACCCATTAGTGTATTGTCTCCGTGAATTTTTAACATTTGACGAGAATCATTGAGAACGGTGGAAAGGAGAATGGACGTTATTCCCACAGCTTCATTCATTTCGTTCGGTGACAATAGTTCAGCGTCGTTTCCCAAAGTATCAATTTCCATCAAGCCGATTTTAATGGCATTTTCTCTAGTCGAAGAGCCCAGAATGAGTTCTTGAACGACGAAATTTCCTGTATTTGTAATATCAGCTTCGGCACTTAAAAGCTGCGGCCAAATATTTTGTGTCAAATTTTCCATGGCAATAATTCTGTCGTTGAGCTTGCCAAACAATTCGGATAAGCATTGTTCAGTTATGTCGACTGCACCTTTTAAATCTGTTGGAACGAATGAAACAAATAAACCGGTTTAAAACGTAACTTATGCATGTAAATTTTAAATAATACTATTCAGATTCTTATTTTTCCTTTTTTCATTAAAATTAAGTATTTGATTGTTCAAAGTTGTGTAAGTGCAGGTTGGTAATTGAAAAACATTTTGAAAATCATCGAATTTTGTATTAGCCTTACCGGACTTAACATTTTTCACTTTTTAAACAAAATATCTTTTATTATTTTGTACTCTTTATGTATATTGTGTATTCATATATTTTTTATTTTTATATTTTGTATATTTCTAGATATTTTTTCAACTACCGTTATTAATTGCTGCTGTGGCTAAAAATAGTAACAAAAATTCAAACATTGACACATCGACTGAATAAAAAAATGATTTAGAAATCGTTTGATTATATTCTAGTATTAAAAATAAATTAAACGATTAAAATAAATCGTGAAAAACATTATTTACGAAAAAAAAGCACAGACCAGCCTTGTTTTTGTGATTTTTCTTGATGTGCAGATTCCAGGGCTCGATGCGATACTGATTGATGGATGGATCAAAGGTGACCACGATCAAAGTAAGCAATTTTGCATTTTCGTTTATTCGTATTTCCATATCGATCACTTTTTCACCGGTGACCTTAAAATCCAAAATATCCAAACGCATGTGCTTAGACCTCGTTACTTTGTACAAACAGACAGAGCTCTGAAAAATCATTTTTAATCATTTACAAACATTATTTTTCTTCCATATGTTCTTAACGCAATCATGAAAAATGAGAGTTAAAAAAATGAAAATTGAATAGAAATCAGATGGAATTTTTAACCCTTGAACGCATGACCGGGGTCCGAATCGAAAAATATCGAAAAAATGCAGTTATCGGTCGATTTTCTTAACTCTTCAGTGTTTTAATGAGTTTTTCGTCAACTTGTATATTAAATTTCTCGCTTATTATTAGTGTTCGTTATTTGAAAATATGGGGTCGATATCGACCTCGGCTCATGCATTAAAAGGTAAAAAGACTGAGCACAAGTTCTAGGGTTATTAACAAAAAACTTCATGATATTTTACTGAATCAAGTATCTAAAATATAATTGTTTCGTATGCACAAACCTCATAAGAGACAAAAAAAAAAGTATCACCGTCGAGTTGAACCACATTCACCTTACTCGGGAATACGATATCCAAAAGATCAACCCAATGTATAAATTCCTTGCCTGCACCTAAAAAAGTAATAATATATGTATTTTTAATTGTAAGATATAAATTTAATGTTATTATTGGATAAATACACCATTTGTTTTTTAAGTATATGAATTAAATATTTAGTATTTTATTAATTTAGTAATTAATATTTATAATTCACAAACCTATTTAGATATAAATAGAATTTAATATCTGATTAAAATTAAAAATACACGAACCATCCCACCAATAAACGCTGCTCGCTTCTTGTTTGCTTATAATTAGCAAAAAATCAAGTCTGTCGTGACGATAATGAATTACAGAGATTGGTCGATTTGTTAGTAAATATGAAATTCTCTCGATTCTGTTGTCGTAGTACTCGTAAATTTCCAAACCCAAATCAGATGCAAGTTGCCCAAAAACTATGATCGTCGATCTTCCGTAATTAAATGCCGTTACCAAAACATCTCCGACAGTCTCGATCGGTTGGATTATGTCCATGTAAGTACCGGTCCAGTGATATATTCTAAATTTTTATTTGAATTATATGAAACGAAAGAATTTATTATGCACAGAGAGAATAAATTAATTTTAAGTAATTTCATATCTAAACGATTTAAAAAAAAAATACTAAGCTGCGTTGAGAATATTAAAATACGATATTGCGCAATTTCTTAAAGTAAAATGGAATTTCTTTCAGGATTTTTTGCGAATTGCTTTTCGTTGACGGTTTCATCTAAAAATCAATTTCTAAATTTGTAAGTCTTTATTTTTTCGGTTGTTTGCAGATATTTTAAGCCTTATTCTCAGAAAATATATATTACGCCTTAAGTTTCAAGCTCAGGAAAGGTAATCAATGATCTCAACGATCCATACAAAATAAAACAGTCTGATTACTCGTTCAGTATTCTATTTTTCGAATAACTTTTTCAAAAGATTTTGAAATTTATACTCGTGCAAAGATCTCAGTATTTTTATCGGCTTATCTCAAGTTTATTTAAAGTTTCAACTTTTCGAACTTTTAGGCCACAATTTTGTTTTAAATATTATTCTTACGTCGATGAACCGAGAAATTCGTCGGTGTTATCGTGAGTGACAAGGAGATATAGTCGATTGTCCCGTGTGAAAAAAATTGCATCGAACATTCCTCGGTGGTTCAATGTTTGCTCGTGTTCCAGGCGAGAATCATTTTCTCCAATGTAGAGAGTGCAAGCGTCTTCTTCACATACGAGCAGGTACAATCTAGACTTCCATACGATACTCTGCAATAATATTTTTGCCATTATTGATAAATTTGACATTTTTTTTAACAGTCATGCATTTCACTCTTTCATTTTTTATTTTTATGAATTATTGTAAAATGCGAACCTTGACCAATTTAATTGATCGCCCCTGAGGTAAAAAGGCGGGTTGAGGTAACAAGGCCACATAATTTGTTTCATTCGATACCGATTTGACGACGACTGACAGCGTACGATTTCCCTCCAAAATAAACATCTTGTCGAATATTCTGAACACCAGTCTCGGTTCCGAGAAGTTTAATAACTCACTCCTGATTTTTTCCCATTTTACATCGTAGGACACCGTAATGACTGTTTATTATCAATTAAATCATACAATGAGACTATTAACATGTGTCACAATTTGACTGTGTTATTTTTCTCCGCATGCTCGAATTCTCAAATTGTTCCGAAAATTTTATTGGTATTCACATTTTTAACAATTTTTTTATCGCTTAAGGGGGACTTGAATTAGCTAAAAAAAAGTATAATTTTTACAATGCTTTTCCCGGCTCCACGATAGCAAATCCTTTCGAAACTTTTCGGATCTTCTCTTAAGTTGAACGTTTTTTCTAAAAATCATAACATTTTTTCAAAGTCTCACAATTCGTTTGATTTATGATATCAAAAAAAAAAATAGTTTCATATAGAAAATATTTATATAAAAATTAAGAAATTCCTTGGTTTTTTTGGGTTGGACAAAGAATACGCACGCTACAGTGTACGGCCATGAATATCTTCAGCACATAATTGTTTTAAACATTTAAGAATATTTTGTATAAAAAAATCAATACTCTTGTATTAAAAAATTGTTTTGTAATTGCGGAATGTCATAAGACATCACAAAAGTTTCGGCAAGGTTTTTTTATTGGAGTCGAGAAAAAAAATCACGTAAATTCCACTTTCTAACGTTTTAATTCAGAACTTCCCCCCACTTAGGGATTGTAATTTTTTAAATTGAAAATAAAAATGTTTACTATGAAATGAAAATAAAGCGAGAAATTTTGTTGACAAAACAAAACCGAAATCTTGTAAATAAAACTTTAGAAAAATATGATTTTAGAATAAACATTAAGTTATTTTATTACAAGTAGCGAAGAGAAAAAATGTATGTCCCGCACCTATGAGTAATTATAAATATAAAAAAAAGTATAATTTGTTTACCGGATTCACTGTCATCGCCGACTTTTTTATATTCCTTGGCAATTGCAACTCTAGCTTCTCTCAATTTCCGAGTGAGATGTTCGCTTAAATTAACGTTTTTTTCGATCGTATCAAGATCTGCCGAAACAAGGGCGGCTGACCAGAAAAATAAGCTCAAGATGTACAATAGATTCGTCTGTAAAAATAAAACTCCAAAAATAAACTCCCAAACTATTCACCAATACTCTCGCGTACTCTGGTTAATAAACAAGAAATAAAATACCAGACAAACGTGAAAATCTTTGAGTCACTGTATCAAATAATTTTTTAAACAACGTTAAATCTCTCATACTCACCGAAAACAATTGATAGAAATGCATTTTACTAATTTATTTTATTCACTTATCGTTCATTTCTGGTGAATCTTGGCCAGAGACATAATCAAATTGTGCCAAACGGTGTGGCCAAATGTCGAGAGTCGTTGACCGAACGAGATTTCACCAAATACTTCAAACCACAACGAGCCTCATCGTTATAATCATAATGATATCCTTCGCCGAGATGTAAACAAAATAAATTGTATTTATGAGTATGAATGGACTGTGTGTACTAAAAATTGTGGCGAGCCATTGGCTCGTTTCTTGAATCAGAAATTTTCTCATATTCGACTTGTACCCTTAGATTTTATTAAGTTTCATCATTTCTATAGTGTAGCATCAATTACAAAAGTATTATCGTAGATATATAAATAGTTTTTCTTTTATAGTCTTTGAAACAGGCACTTGGTTTTTTTCTTCTATATGTACATTGCAATTTACCCATGAATAATGCCTACTCAACTATTTATGTATATATATATATATATATATATATGTATATATATATCGCTCCTTCTCAGTTGCAGTATTCGTCTCGCAGAACGTATTTTCGGTGTACTTTTAACAATCATCGATCTTCAATCTGTACAGTTCTCAATACGATCACATTTCTCAATATGAGAGTAACGATTTACGGATATCCTTGCTCGTACATGTCCAAAAGGTGGTGAGTTTGAAAAATTCTATTTTTTTAATACATTTCATAAGTAAAAATCATCCATTGGTCCAGTCAATTTTCAATGAACACAGAAAATCAATAATTACGGATTTTCATGTAAAATTATCTAGAAAATAAATATTTTCTAATTTTCGAATGAGCAAGTTCCCGTTCGTCAATCTATCCAATAATTAAAAGAAATTAACTAAATAAAATAAAATTTTGTTCATTGTTAAAGATTGTTCGAAATAGAAACGTGTTCACGTCTCCGAGAATTGTAACAAATTAGGGATCAAAACGGATTTGAAATCATTTCAAAGATGATTGAATATTTACTGAACCAAAGAAATAAAAAACAGTTCTAGTAGCAAGAAACCGTGGATACTGTTGGTTGTTTTAAATACGCTTTTCGAAAAATTGCATTTTCATATAATACTCATAATATTGTCGATACTCCAATAACTCGTCTTATTATCGCGTAAAATTTTCTCTTTTTTCGTTTCTCATACGATCAACAAGCTAAATCAACATCGTTCAATATTTATATATATTTAACATTCTTAATCGCGTTACACATCTTTCAAAAAATAGGGCTCATCTCGTGTCCGTTATACTCGTACTTTTGCTCGGTCACCCTTTGGTATCGGTGGAAGATGCAAATTAGCGTGTATACGTAAACTCGGTACAGCATAACGCACTATTACATAGTCGGTATATAAAATATACGATAACCTTGAGCAGCTCGAGAATTCTTAGTCCCAGACTCGAATTTCTCGGCCTTGGAAATTTGAACATATGGAATATTTCAAGCGAAATCAACAATCCAATGACCGTCACTTTTTAACATTTTGTTTAATCATTTTTTTATCGTTATCGTACCTTTGAAAAGCACACAAGTTTTACATTTTCGATAATGCATTTGAATCGTTCAATTTTATGAATTTCTAAACTGGTGAAAATTCAGGAATTTGGATAAATCACGGCTCTCAAAATTTTAACCGATTATTTCAGTCCAACATTTTTTTAAAAATATAAAAAAAAAACGTATCAGGAATACGTTCGAATTATTATTCTTACTATAGAAAAAATTGAGCCAAATTTTCAACAAATTTAATTTTGTCTGATGTCTCGAATCTCAGGAACTTTTTCGGAATCGAAAAATTGGAATCCATGTTAAAACGAAATAGTATCGATTATCGAATAATCGTACGAATAATTGCGAGCTCACTAGAATTTTGACGATAATATCGAAAAATAGTAAGTCTCAAATTTACCAAAGGTCATTAACATCGTTCAATAAGCTGGAAATGCTCCATATCGATATATGTACAAACATTTCTTTGCGCAATTGAGAAATTTGTATGTGTAGCGTAAACTGCGCTATTATTGTCGTATCGCACCACGCGAGCATTTCGATTATATTCAAAAACCGCTTGCCTCGTTGAAAACAGTTTATTAAGGTAGTTCCCCTGCGACAACCTCAACCAAAAGTTACATACCGTGTGGGCGTTACATGTGTGTGTAAAGGGTTGATAATTCGTAGTAAATAAATTTAAAAAGCACACAATATTGACTCGGTACCAATAGATAATACGACAGATATCATCTACTGTCGTAAAATTTATTCTATGTGTTTTTGATCTGACATTGCGAGTAAACTTTTTGCCAGAACTGTCTGGGCTATGCCCCAATACACAAAAAAGGTTACTCTCTCGCGCTCGCGCTCGTTTGTTTGTAGAATATGTCGTATAAGGCTAAAACCGTAGTACTTCTCCAGGTTATATCTTTTAAACTAGATGGTAAATTATTTTGATGTTTTTTTACAATATTCGTGATATCCTGCTCTTGCTCCTCCTCGTTCTTCATCAAGTTCTCGATTTTAGTTCTGACGGTAGAATTAATAACGTACTGTTTACCCATGCATGGCCCATATGTTACGTGTTAATCGAGCCAACTTCAAGTATAAATATCTCGGGTTCGGGATGGTAAAACTTGTTAAAATTGCACAGATTTTTGAATAACGCATTAAATAATACGTATGCCAAATTTCAACCATTTCTTAATTCAACGATCCTGTGGGGGAACTACCTTAAGTATAAAAACAAAAACAAAAAATAAGAAAAAAAAAAATACAACAGCGGTAAATCATAAATTCGTGTTTGCTCGAATTAAGTAAACGCCCGTCTAAAATATCGAAATACTCGTAATACATTATGTTTAATTTAAGTAACGATTTTCCAACTCTCTCCGGCTTGGAAAAAGAGACATTAAAAAGAAAAGAAGAAATAGAGAGATGTGGCGTTCGTTTGTTTTTGCCTAACGATAAACTAGGAGAGCGGACAAATTTGGTCGTCAGGCCATTTGGTTCTCGGCGGTTTCTGCTTTGCAGTCTTGCATACTGAGAATATAGGGTACGACACTTGCGACGCTCACCCTGCCGATGAGGCCTGCGAAAAAGAGATCCTCCAATACACGAGGATTTATCGAACGTAGAGGCGCCAGTCTCAGGAGTAACCGTGGTAATCGTTCCGAACCAACGCGTTGTTGCAATTCGTTCCAAGCTGCCTCTTGCAATACTTCGACTTTTTTTCGCCACGAGTCGGCCAATACATTGTCTAGAAATCGAACAAACGCAAGATTACGATAAAGCGAAAAAAAAACGCTTGTACAGGTTGTCAACAAATATCTGGCTTCCAAATTAAAAGTGATATTTTCAATACGCTTTCAGGTCTAAACTATTTAAGATAGAAAAGTGCTACGGGGGACTTTTTTGTAAGAAATTTACTGCGCTACAAAATTGTTCTTATGGACTTTAGTCGTATCTCCAACCGTTTCAGCAGTGTGCGTCGGTTATACTCGAATTCTACTAATTAATATATATATATTTTTTTTATCAGGAAAAAGACTGATCAAAAAACATTATTAGACTTTACAACTCGGAATTCGGTACTGAACTTAAGTTTACATTTTGAACCATCCGTCATGCGACGCCCTGTATAATTTCGAACGAAATCAATCTGACGTAAAATTAAAACCAAACAAGATTTACAACTCACCGGAACTGAAGAGCGTGAGAGCTTTCAAATAAGCGTATTCCATTGAATCAACTTGAAGTTTGTGCAACGAACTGACACAGTCTTGCAATCGACATATGTGTTCCGTTATCGATTTGACTTTAGTGGCGGTGATTTTTTCTTGGGCGATACTCGCTTGCAAATGATTTATTATCGACGTTAAAATACTGGGCAACGAGAGGGTGTAGGCGCATTGTGCCAAACCAAGAGTGAACAACTGACCCCAAGAACTTCGCACCAGAGTCGTTTGTACATCGGACCTGAATGGATGAAAAAAACATGTGTACGTTTAAATTAATATATGCATAAAATATACAAAGGCATTTTTCTCGTTCAGAATATATCAGAGCTACAATCCTATTAAAAGAGCGGTATTAAAAATAAAGAAACGTACGGTAGAGCTTGAAAGGCTGGTATTCCTCTGGCCCAATGAACCGAGAGAAACAATAATCTTGCGGCACTCTCACAAATGTAATGTATCGAGAGATATGCCGGGGCAGGACTGGGAGCTCGTAGCTCGAAAGCCGTGTGCCTTTCAAATAACAATTGTCCCGTCCACTCTTCTTCCGGTTCGGCTGATCCGTTAACACTCTGTTGGAATTGAAAAAAATCATTCTAATAATGTTTATCTTTATTTCTCATTCGTGAAAAGGGACAAAATCGGAGGTACGATTCTAAAAAAAAAAAGAATTTTTTTCATTCATAAAATGTTTTTTATAACATTATTTGCAACTTTTTTCGTTTGACCCTAAAATTCAATTTAATAAATATACATTTTAAATATGGCGGCATCGTAGCAATTGTTTTAAATTGTGTTTTAGAATATGTACATCAAATTATGCGAGAAAGTAACAATAAAAATAAAAAAAGACCGAAAACCGTCATATTCGAGTATATAAGAGTGCGGCAGGGCTTGCGCAAGCTTTCTTTTAATACTTGGCGTCGAGCTACTACTGCGTCTCTTGATATATTGATTGGAGTAAAGTAATATTGGTAATCGTGATTATTTTCATAATTTGTGCTGCCAAGTAATAAAAATGGAAATTGAACGTGAGCTTAGTTTCAATATAATATAAACCTTCTACTACAAAAGAGTTTTTTTCGTAAGACAAAAGAGATAGAAAGTTGGAGGAAAATAATGACAGTATTGAGTGTATAATAAGATACTTACGTCACCGATAAGTTTGACTATACTATCGAGTGCGTGA
This sequence comes from Rhimphoctona megacephalus, assembly GCA_963989365.1. NCBI lineage: Eukaryota > Metazoa > Arthropoda > Insecta > Hymenoptera > Ichneumonidae > Rhimphoctona > Rhimphoctona megacephalus. The sequence continues at coordinate 9,876,633 of OZ022419.1, forward strand.
GATATGAAGAGTCGATCACGGGCAAGAGTGAGAGCATCGCTGAGATCGCTGTCACTGCTTTGTTCCTCGATGCTAGGACTCTCCGGTTGTTCCCACGTGGGTGGAGGTTGTGACTGTTCGGTCGTAGGTTGCTGGGGTTCCGGTTTAACTTTGGTCCCGCGATTGCCCATTTTATTGGCTCCAACGGATTCCCCCAAGACCGGTTTCCTCTCGTGCTGGACCGCTGCAACGCCCCAAGCTTGCTCATGTTTATTATATCCCTCGGATCCTCGGCCAAGAACCGTTTGGGAAAGACTCAAAACGTTTTTCTCGGAATATTTTTATTGTTTTTCTTTTCATGATTTTTTTTTTTTTCTTAATTAAGTCGTGCCGATCGCGCACAACGCACGTGTCGGATACGATGAATAAATAGACTCACAGTCGCTGCGCATTCCCATTGCGAGACACTTTTGTAGTCGACAATATTGGCAACGATTTCTATGGTGTTTCGTGACCTCGCAGCTCTTGCTACCCCTGCACTGGTAACCGAGTTGTTTGCGAATACTTCGCTTGAAAAAGCCTTTGCATCCCTCGCAGCTTATGGCTCCATAATGTCTCCCACTCGCTCGATCACCGCAAACCACGCACAGCTCCAACGACAGTCCAAGACCCAACGAACCTCGTACGTCTCTCGCCAGTTTTACCTTTAACGCGAATAAACAATATTTAATTAAGAACAAATCATTCAACTTTTTCTACCCGTAACGAATACAAATTGTTCGGAAAAACAATTACCTCGACTTCGGCATTACTCAGGTGCTCTATACCCGTATGCAAGTGAACCATGGTCGGATTGTGACTCAAATTACGAAAATCTCGACCCAATTTGTACTCTACTCTATCTTGCTCTTGTAGACTCTCTGAGTTATTTGAACGTTGCTCTCGTTCGTTGTCTCTCTGAGAAATTACATATGATACATGAAAAAAAGGGAAATTTAAAGATCAAGGGAAGATTTGGTTTTATTTTTTTTAATGAAGCATACTTCAAACTTTGAACACGTTTTTCTTGCAATCGGTTTTTTGCATCAATTTCATATTTTCTAAATAAAAATATTTAACCGAACAACTTGTAGCTTTAATCGCATGTTCTAAAAATGTCCTTCGCTCATCTTGCAGACTCAAGAAAATGTATTTCAGTCTGTTCTAATCATTGTCTTATTTCTCGATCGTCTCTTCTTTTCTTGTCAAAGATTAACATAGAATTTAATCTATCGAAATAATACAATATTTGCAAAATTCATCGTAAAAAAGGCACCGATTTTATAAAAAAAATTCAAGACTTTTTTTCACTTAATTTACATGCGTGTCCATAAATTACAAGTTTTGTTTATAATATTTAACAAAAAAGATTCTCTTTTTTTTACAAAATTTGCATGCGCACGATTTTAGTAACTATACAACGAACCAACAGGTTCTTGTTTTGGTACGTTTATATATTTATTGAATGACTCTTTTACGTTTCTTGTACGATTGAAATGACTTCTTACCTCGCAGTCTGTATCACCCACGTGTTCCATATCAGGATGCATTGGCGTACGACGAAATTCCTTTTCACCCTTTCCTTCTACATCGCTTTCCATATAATTTTCTTGCTCCCTCTCGTCCCGATGTTTTCTGTCCATTGCGTCCTAAGTGAAGCAAAAGCCAGTACAACATTATTTTACTATTTTAATTAATCGTTGAAATATGAAAAATCAATTCAAAAATTTATATTGAAATATTATCAAAATCGTCAAAATAAAAATTACGAAAGAGTAAATGATTCATTTTGATGATCTTTTCGCTATAATAATAAATCGAATCCTATCAATTAAATTATTATATCAATCGAACCGTTTTTCTGTAATCGAGACGAAAAATGAAAAAAATTCTACTACATTATACAATACAGAATAGAAAATGGCGAAGAAAATTTTTCAGAGCAAAGTTGCAAGTTTTCTTGACAATGATGAAAGGTCACGGAGCAACGAGCTTGGCATGCGTTCTAATATTACCGTATATTCGAACATCGCAACGTGAACTCGGTTTCGCCCTGATTCTTCGTCGATACACACAAGTTCGCAATTCAATGATACAATAGAATAAAATATTAAATAATACAGTCAAAATACACGATGTGCAATGACGAAAAATCGAATCTCACTCACAGTGTTGAAGATTGACCAAACTTTTTTTTTATTCCTTTAAACCACTGATGAATCAGCAGACAAAAATTCTCTCAATTTTAAAAATAGAGGAATTGAAAAAAAAATATTTCTGCTCGAATATAATTGAAATTGGTGGATTTCATCAGTTTATCGATTTGATTCATGAGTTGTAATTCACTATATTTGTAGTGAACAACACAATTGAAAATTTTTGTACCAACCAATACAGGAAATTTAAAAAAAGTACGTATATGACAATTATAAAAATAATGAGCACTTAACAATTTAAAAAATTCTGAAAGCATTGCAGTTTTAATTCATCAGCTTGTAACGAATTATTTAAAAAACTCCAAACTTGAAAAACTCCATTTGACATTCTATTACAACAATTAACAATATTTTTATTTTTTGATAGCTGAAAAACAGTTAAAAAAAATTCTAACCAAATTTGAGAAAGAATTTTTGTACAGAATTAATCAAATGTATTTTATTTGGCTATTTTAATATGTAAAAAGATTAAATTATAATAAAACGATACATTTAAAAAATGCGTCATGATTGCTGTGACATTATTTAATAATTGATTATTTATATTGCTGCAACTGAGCGATTTTTACAAAAATTAAAAAAAAATCATAATCATACCATCCAACAATCGCAAACATGTTCTATAATTTGTTAATAATTCTTCAATATCGAAAATCAAATGAAAAGTAAGTTGATACGCCAGTTTTAATACCAAACATTATTTCAAATATAAAGTCGAAGAATATTATGAATTTTCACATAACATTAACCCAAGAATTCCACAATCTATTTTATCCAACGTAAACCCCACACTGGGGTAAATAATTACCCCAATCTTCTCTTTAGCATAAAATGTTTCTCGTATGCGATAATAAGATTTAACGTGTAAAACCACTGTAAAATTTTCGAAAAATCGATTTTTTTTATTGGCTTAAAATATACTTTCAATCCTCTTGAATATGAGGCAAAAAGTTTATACCTGAAAAAAAAATGTTTTCATTGAAATTTCGGGCTCTTCCCCAAGCGCGTCGGTCATTTCAGTACCACGTTTCAAAACTTTAAACGCGTTTTTCTCGAAACACGATTTTTCAAAACGGCACGCAGCATAACTCCAACAAATTTCATTATTTTCATTTGAATTTTTAAAATACATACGAAATTTTCGATAAGTTCATTTAAACATTTTTTATCAACAAATAATTACCCCTTTTTTCTGTCGAAAATTGAAACTCTTAATTCAAACACTCGCCAATAATAAAAAAATGAATATTTTCAAAATTCCCTACGTACTTCACTAGCTATGAGTGTCTAGATTGTTTTTTTTTTCCAGATCAACAATTGCACCAGTTACACTGCGTGCCGTAGAGCGACTCGAATTCAACAAGCCTCGCGGGAATGGCTCTGGTGTCGCCATTTTTAAATATTTTTCAATCATAATTTTTGGTTGTACAGTTAAATATATGCTTAATAACTTCCCCGAATATTATTATTCTATTACCTTTCCTTCCACCCGAAAAAAATTGTCAAAAAAAGGCATTTTTTGAGGCCGTTATATACAATGGTTTTAGCCCTTAATTATATACCATTCTCTTCGTTTTTTTATAACGAAGATAATGGTGTATGCTAAAGTCGCATTTTGTAAATATTCAATGGTAAAAACTATAAAACGGAAGGAATGGTTTAAAAAAATTGTTTCATGAAGAAAATTTGACATTTTCGTGGAATAACTAATTACCCCGTTGTGGAGTTCTAGGGTTAACAATAATAGCTATAACAATGGTCCTCGTGGCGGATATAACAGATGCAGCGATGCAAGTGGAATATTGAATGAGAGTATTCGTGTATACGTGTGAGATGACGAGGAGAGATGCTCGAGAGGTAGGTATACAGACGCGTATATAATGGATGAACAGCGGTGAAAGATAGTGCATGAGTGTGCAGGCAGGATATGCGAAGGAACAGGTGGGGTAGGAGGTGCGGTTTGAAGCCTTCGAACGAGACTCGTCACGATTCGAATTGTTTTGAAACGCGAGTAGTATGAGTGGCTACGCTCTACCTATAAAAGTGTAGCGATGGGCTAGTGTACGTTTGTATAGATATATAAATGTATAGAGACTCTGCTACCTGAGACAGGTGAACGTAAACGCGGCCAAGAGAGCCACGGCCAGGCCACGGGCCACTGGCCATCGGCCCATTCTCCTCGGCACGCTCTCTCGTAACTATATGTATATACTAGAGATATTGTGGAAAAAAATCCGTAAGGTGGGTCCGTACTGGTGCCCGAACCTGCCGCTGCGAGTCTCCACACAACACGATCGCTCACAGGTCACCTTTCTTTCACTTGGAAAGCCAGTGTACCAGAGTGCGTGTTGGAAATACATTCTCGAAGCTCTTCACACCTTACGCCTCATTCTTATCCACTTTAATATATAATATAATATGTAAGGGGTATATGCTGGTATTATATATATATATTTATAGATATATATACGAAGATATACAATTTTTTAAGATTATATAAAGATATATATCTTTTGATTGTAACATGCAGAGTTCGCGCAAGGCCGATGACTTATCGGCCGAGTCGCGCAAGGTCAGCGCACAGAGAGAATCACGTTCCACATTTTTTCTTTTCGTTTCTTATATATATACATAAATATATATATATTCGTTCTTTCGTTTCCAAACCCACACGTTTCAGGAGTTATACGCCGAGATATAGGAAAGAGTTAGTATACGCGAGCCTGATGACGAAATTTTAACTAAACAAGATGGCTGCTCGATAATTATAATTTCTTACGGGGCGGACCGAACGGTGAAACAACTTCAACGTGCATAGATCTTAATGGGTTGATGATTATTTTTTTGTGCGATGCTCAAACTTTATTGTCATTAGTTTGTAATTTTTTATCGTTTTGGGATCTATCTCGACGAATGTCAATTTCCAGCGGCCATGACAATCGGCGATACTAGCGCCGCGATTGAGTATCTTCCAAATACTTCATATGGCGCAACTGTTTTGTTACATACAAACTTGCGAACAAGTGAAAAATATATGTATTGAAACAGGTGCTCTAACCTGTGTCCTCCGAGATCGCGAGATTACAAACAAAAATCATACATTCGCTACAAACTAAACATTTTTTATCTCGCAGACATGAGAGACGAGAATATTCATTTTGATATAAAAATAAACTCTTAATCCCGCGAAAAATAGCATTTCGCCAAGAGCATGTCAGAATTTCTCAACGTGATAAACAAAACGGAAAAAGATTAGCGCAGTGGTGGAGTCGCGTGTAAAGCCTCGATCTCTGTACGTGTGATTCATGAGCGTGCTTAAAATAGGTTCGACGACTTTTGTCGCTGCCGGATATATATATATATATATACACCTATATATAGATATATATAACGAAAAATGGAAGAATCATAGGAATAAGCGCGACGCATATGCTTCTCGGCGATAAAAGATACTCGATGAACGTCGTATTTTAAAAATAATACGTAAAAAATCGATTGCCGATCTATAAATAGTTACAGCGGAATGGCAAAACCTGAGCAAGTTGCGTGCTCGTTTACGCGTTTTCGAGCTCTAGATTAAAAAAAAATTAAATTTCGACACTATTATCGAAGATAAAGTTTAGATTGACCGTCTGGATCATGTAGCATGTGTATGCACACATGCACAAACACACATCATATATCTACATCTATAAAAAAAGACAATCGCGACGCTGGGCGTATGCAGCACGACGCTAAAATATATATCAATCAATATTCGACTCACCGAAACGATATGTATATACTACACGTTAAGATCGTTTGAACTTTTAGCCTCTTTGCTCTCAAACCCGAGGAAACACGATCACAAAAAAACTTGAGACTCGCGAGGTGAGATACCGATGGAATGTCGGTAGTACCTGAGAGAGAGAGGAGACAAAGAGGGAGGGAGGGATATCTCGAATACAACTTGTGAGAGCACGAGAGAAGCGAGAACAGTGTGTATTCTTAATATATATTTATAACGCTGAATTAAAGTCGAAAAAAAATGCTATATAGACAAGCCCGCACGCGAACCAATCTGCTGGGGTCTCCCAAGTTCGTAACCTTTTTAACCTTAACACACGTTTTTTTGGTGTACTTTTTTTTACCTCAGCATTATCCCCTTCTCCGTACGGATTTGGAACGAGCTCGCCGAGCCCCACACCGCCGCCACAAAACAATCACCAAGGAGCACACGCGCACACGGATCACCCAGAGTTTATCTGTACGCGCGCAATGTTATATATTTCGTTAGTGTGTGGGCGTGTACGTGTTTGTGCGTGTGCGTTGTGCAGAGCAGTAGCGGAGACTGCAAGCGCACCCGGAGAATGTTTTGTGCACCTAGCTAAAATTTACTAAGGTGGATAGAGGTGCACGAGTATCGCCCGTGCGAGACTCTGTACGACTGTTCGCGGGGCAAAGGAGAACAGCCTGCGAGTGCAACCGTGCTGCCACCTCAACGCCCCCACACTCCAACTCGCGGTATATATAACAATAATATACATATATTCTTCGAAACCTGCGACCCGCGAGTTTATACTCAATCTCATACTTCGAATCTTCGACAACTCATTGCCATAAAAGAACGAAAAATATATGACCCTCAAGAATAAGTGAGATTTTAGAAAAGTGCTGCCCCCAAATAATAAACGATTTTTTTTTACGAGTTTTGCTCTTAAACCAACAAAGAATACTATTGTTAATATAATTTGAAAATATGGACGAAGAACTTTTGTGTCGTTAATTCTTTTTCCCATGAACTTTCTATTCCTTTTCCTTTCTATTTTTCTGTTTATTCTTCCTTTCACAACAATTACCTTGAATTCAACTGTGGTCTTTTTTTTTACGTGATATTAAAATTTAATATGAAATTCTGACAGATTGCGATCGAGAAAAATCTCGAATGCTTGTGCTTATTATATCTATAGATTTAATTTTTGTCGTACTTTTTTAATGCAATTTCTTTTTGTGCTTTCCCTGCCATTCAAGTGACTTCGATCGAAATCAAAAGTGATTAGGCCTTGAAAGGTAAGAATTGTTTTTTCCAACCCTCGACAGGTACTCCGTTCCAAGCAAATTCGAAAGACGATTGTTGCGCTCCTGGGTATCGAAAAAGCTAACTTTCCCTTCCAAATTATAACCCTGAGGCCCGGTTTTTCCACCTCCCGGTAAATTTTATGACAGCTTGCTACAACCACCAGGTAAAATTACCTGAAGGTGGAACAACCGACTCTGAGTCTCTCGTTTACGAAACACTATTTTTGTTCCAAATTATTAAATTTTTAGGCAGAGATATTCAAAACGCACAAAAGGGAGTCAGATTCCGTAAAGTTTCATTGTCCCAATTCGGGCCAGTGTAAGGATTAAGATATAATGAAAAAAATTTACGACCGTGTTTCAGAAAAGAGCGTCTGCTAATATAATTCACCAAAATTTAACAAGTGATGAAGGAACAATGACTGTTGAATTACCATAGTTACTTTCAAATATCGACTTTTGATATTTATTACCCCAAATAAAAAGTGCAATAATACCAACTTTGTATTACCATAATATACCGCAATTGCTACTGTTCTTCAAAAGAAAAGTCCCATAGCAATATAACCATAGATTTTAGTACCGGAAGTGATTATTCCTCCATGAAAAGGAATTTAAATTACGAGTTCGTTCCATTTTGTAAGCAGATTTGGTTAAATTTTTCACGATATAAAAATAATTCTGGATTTCAAAATTTTCTAAGTTTTGAGTCTCGTCTCGTTTTTCCTAATATTTTTCTGTAGCTCCATTCGAACCGAGGAAAAATGATCTCTACATTTTGCCAATGTGCGTTAAAAATTTGTACATACAGGCTTATATATAAGAAATAAGATACTCATATTTTTAATCTTTCTTTTTAATGAAAAAACACATTATTTTCCGTCGATATTATAAGTATGTACATAAACACGATAGATATTTCAATATTTTCGTGAATTGGACCTCTCTCTCTCATCGCGATTATATATATTTAATAACATATATTCACTCGTTAAACTGGCGACGATTACACGCATGTTACACTTAACTATCGATTATTATTGCAAATAATTTGCTAAGCAGATGTGCTTCTTTTTTGTAAACATCCGCATACGTCGTATAATATCCCCGAGTCAAGAGTCCCATAAATGTTCATATAAATTAAAATAATATATACGTGCATTTGCAAATTCACTCGCAAAGGCACGTGTCAATCATATGGAATCGCAAGCTTATCATCTTTTGTGATTCAGTGAAAAATATTTGTACATGCGCGACTTGTATTGAGTGTCAATTTTTGCTATTGTATCATATTATTGTTTTTATCGTTTTACCTGTGACTTATTCCAAAACCCTCGGTGCAGTGAATTTTTCTGATTGCACGTGCCCTTTACGAGCGAAAATCACATCGAGCCCCCCTAAAATAGCCAATTTTTCAGTCGAAAAGACATCGTTCCTTGTAATATCGTACAATGAACAAAAATTTGTCACCTTAAATTGTCTTTTTTGAATTATTCTACAAACTAACGATATTTGACTCGCGCGTTAATTATTCTTATAATTTACTGTTGTAGTCGATCATTTTTTCTTCGTCCTGCAATCAATTGTCCCCGAAGTGCGTTGCTCTCTCGCTCCTTATTTTTTCTTCCTTATACGATTCAATCCAACGACGATCGTAGACCCACATAAATAATTTGCTAATTCCATCTTTTCCGTTTCAACGTCCGGATACTTTCGACAAACACGCAGCCAACTAGTCGAGATTTGTGGTACGCTTCAGATTCTTATCTAGATGCACCCAGAACGTTTGGTACATCCAATCTTCACTTAAGGGTGGTCTGAAAAAATTGTATACAGTTGAAATATTTACTTCCTTCATTTTCTTATTATTTATGATAATAAACCTCTCTAGAGGGAGGTTTGTTTCTACCTCTTTATTTTTACCATTTGAAAAATCGATTTTTTCTGAATCTTGCAATTTAATATATATAAAACATTTTTATGAAATCTAGTAAAAATTCATTAAGCTACAGAATTTATAAACTTTAAAATACTTTTACACTATTGTACAGCAGATTTTAAATTTCAATGTCATCTTTTCAAAACTAGTCTTTTTTACAATTAGTTGAGAAATATTCGAAAAAAATTTTGAGTGGAACGACGTATAATTTTTAGGGTACATTCAAAATAAATATTCTTTCATCTTTTGACGAAGTTTCACATTTTTCCTTTGGCAATTTGTTTTTTGCGTATGGCGAGTCAAACCCCGTGACGGACAATCACAGAGAGAGAAATTTCGGCTTCTTTTTCCACGAAAACTTAAAAACAAATTATTATAACTGGAAAAAAAAAAAACAGATAAATTTTAACTAAATTACCGAGTCGGCTATGAATTTTTTAAAAATGACAAAACCGATCTGTTTTTTATCGCAGAAATTAATTCTTTCCTTAAAAATGATATTGTGCGCTCAGAAAAAAGAAATGTCCAAATTTCAGAACTAAGAGCCTGGCACAGTTACGGATATTCTAAATTACAGAAAATAAGAATACAAAGAAACAAAGAAAAAGTCATCAAAGCATCTTGAATCCAAAAATAAGTGTTAATATAAAAGATAATGTGCAAGAATACACAATAAAATATAAAAAGAAATTGGACTATTTAAAAAATAGGTTGTGTCTATTGAAATTGAAATTTGCACAATCAGATTGCAGCGATATTTTGCGTTTTTATGATTGTCTGATATTCTTTTGCATTTTTCAGTTACTAGAATAGATCAGATTTCTTTGGAACTTTGTCATAAGAGAAAAAAATTAACATCTAGGGCAAAAGTTGCCAGTTTAAAAATGTTTTCGATGAATAAATAAAATAATTTTGATTGCGCGCCAACGATGCGAACTCTGTATCATGAAAAATATAATACAAACAATAAAACATTTACTTTTATTATCGATATTATCATTTGAGCAAGAATAATATCCATGAAATAAGCTTACCCTCAAATGAGACGGTTGATTTGAAAAATCTTCCCCAAAGACTTCCTGGCTGGCAAAAACCATATAAAGAAAGCCATCAGCATCTTTTTCTTGTTGGTAGAGCTGAGCCATCGTAGTACTTCCACTGGCCATACTTCGTTGATTTACAAGGACAAAGAAAGCCTGTGTCGGATGAAGTTGTAATCTGCGTCTGTTTTAATCAATAAAAAAGAGAAATGAATATTGGCTTTTTTTTCTGGCAAGACGTAGGAAAGATAAAAATAAATGCCTTATTATTTTGATGAGTTCAGCAACTGTCAGATGATCGGGAACAAGAAATTTGGATTTATCCAAAAGAGGTAATTGTTTCTCTCCGTAATAACGTTCCACTATTATGGGAATTTTGTTGGGATGTTGTTGTCGTATTAATTCCACATCGGCGATACGTTGAGCTTTTTCGAGACAATGACAATTAAAAAAAAAAAGAAACAATATTTTCCCCCTCTTCTTTGTCTAACAGTTAATTCGTTTTGTCTTACCAAAAGTCCGCTTTTCCTTGAAGGATTTGTGAGGCACGCTCATCTCGACGGATTGAATCCGTTCGAAACAAGTATCCCTTTATTTTCTGCGACGTAGAAATGTTCCTGCGGTGTAGAAATGTTTGTCAGAGAGTCGTAGTTGTCGTTTGACAATGATATCAGCAACGTAATCGTTTCTAAGTGGTGGCAAAAAAGTCTGCGAGCCTGTCGTCGCTTTCGTTTGCCAGCAGCGCTACTACGTCGGATCAGCTGATTGATTTTTTTACCACAACAAAACGAAACTACCTAATTTTATTATTGCACAACAGTGAATTATTGTTGATACGATTTAAGAACTCGACGAATCAAAATAAAAACGGTCACTCTAAAAGTTTACGCGCATTAAAGAATCACTGCTGCGTTTCACCAAAGATTCTCCTTCTTTTGCCCCTCTAATACCACGGGAAGCAATGGAGTGGGAGATTTTTTTTTCTGCTCCGAGTGAATTTCGCTTGCGATACCTAGTGTCGAATAATCGAAGTTAAATGGAATCGACGAGGGAGAAATAAAATTTTATGAATCTCTGGTTATTTTTCAACAATTTTACATTTTTTCCAAGTACATAAATCAAAGATTTTTACTGTCATTTTTAATCGATCTGTTTGCAAATGAAACGTGATCATTTCGAATTACGTGTAACGAAATGAATTTTGTTTATTAGTAAAGCTAGGTTAGAAACGTCATTCGTTTGACAGCAATCAGATGTTTCATGTTTCTTTCCTTGTCCTTTACGCGAAAACGACTCCAACGAATAACGTCACGATTTGTAGCTAGACCAGCCAGACATGTAAATCACAGTCTCTGTTACGCTATCACATTTTTGCGCTCATGTTTAATAAAGATTTAAAATACCGAAAAACTTTAAAAATCAACAAAGAAATATTCAATTTAATGTTTAAAATGCGCGGTTCCCACGAACTGTGTCATCTAGCCACTAGATGTCATTAAATGCAACGTCGGCCAAGTAGAGTACTTATTAAAAAAAAACGAGCCAAGTTCAGAAATCGATTTTTTCGGTAATCAATCGGTGGGCGTCTTTGTTTGGGTTGTAACTGCGTTTTCCATTTTTTTTTCAATAAACCGACAACAGTTCTAAAACCAGTATAATCAAGCTATATATGGAAACAATAAATGAGTATCCAGTCGAAAATCGATAATCAGTGCCCCCTCGCGGCTCCAGTGGTTTGACACTGCAAAACTTTTTACGGTGTTTTTCCTCCGTTTTGTTTTTTCCAAAATAACGAGAATAATTGTCATTTTTTGGATATAACTTTTCGATAAAATGTCCGCTTCAATTATTTCGAGCGCTAAGCTCCAGGACGATATGAGCAGCATACCATTGGCTGACGACGATCCACAAGGTAAATCACAATTTTTCCCATCTTGTTCTAGTAAATACACACTCGAGGATTAATCATCGCGACCTACTTTCCAATTTTCGTGGAAATTATTATATCTATTTATATATACATTTTTTTAGAACATTTGTCATCAATTATTTGTACTTTTAGTCATAATTCCTGAAGAAGACATTCCCGACAATGATTCTCATCTGTCGGATCCATTCGCACGAGGACGCAGCATGGATTCCATACCATCTACCTTCACAAATGGCAGTTGTAGCCCGAATAGTGAGTTTTCACAACTCACCCCTTTGCCTGTGTCATTTTTTTACCATTTTTACCCTTTTTCGTTGAATTCAGCAATGTTAGCCCGTCTCCTGCCCACTGGTGTAAATTCGTACTGCCGATTTAGTATCTTTTCTGAGTTTTTGAAAAAAAAAATTATTTTCATTTTGTGATTAGATTATACTTTTTTGTTCTAATTTTGATAATTAACAATCATTTGGAAATATTTTGAGTCACAAGTTTTTAAAAAATAGTAAATGCAAGTTTGCACCAGTGTGCGGGCAAAGCATCGGGATACAGGTGTATAGTTGAACAATTGGAAAATAAATTGATTATTATCAACTAGGTCTTGATCCCGATGCAAGTCCCGACGAACAGGAAGAAAAAGCAAGGTTAATTTCCCAGGTATTGGAACTTCAAAACACTTTAGATGGTGAGCATAAATAATAAATTATCAATTTTTTACATTTTAATTCACATTTTGCTACAATTTGATTGAAAAAGCGTTACACATACTTTTTTAACTTCTTTGCGTACCAATGAAAAACATTATTTTTTTCAGATCTATCACAAAGAGTGGACAGCGTAAAGGAGGAAAATCTCAAGTTACGCAGTGAAAATCAAGTGTTGGGTCAATACATAGAGAATCTAATGTCAGCGTCGAGCGTCTTTCAGTCCACAAGCCCAAATTCTAAAAAAAAGTGAGCTCCTTACGTCTAATTATTTCCATAAAAAGACGCAATTAAAAAGCGTCGGTAACAGAGAGCGCTGGAGGAAAGCACGTTAATTAAACGCTTGGCCAATATTTGAGACGAGGACTGCTCACATATATAAGTGTTTTGTCATCGAATAAACCAATCAATCAAAAGTTGATGAAGTGCAAGCTCTTGGCTTTTCTCTGCAAAAAAGCATCAGAGTGTTTAAGGATGAAGAACCTCAGCGCGAGTTTCTTCCAAAGCTCCATTTCTAGATGCACCTGACATCGAATGTCATTACCAAAGAATGATTTTATACTTTTGTTTTCAATCTCATTTTTTTATGGCAATTTACTGCCAAGCGAGTGCTTGAAATGCTTCATATATATTTTTAGGTCATAGAAACTAATTTTATGAATTATTATTTCATATTTTCGGAATTTTTAGTATTTTAATTGTTGTCAGAATGAGACTAAATACTTCTTGAATGCTTATTTACTTTACAAATTAAAAACATATTTATAAGCCCCAACGAATTAATGCAAATTGCTTGTCCAACTTTTTCACATTGAGAGAGTAGATTGAGCAAAATGTGAACGTACAGAAGAAAAGAAAAATCATGTATCAACAATGTGTTTTTCGATTAAATTATTTTACCAAATTTATATTTAATGGACAATTTGAAGTTTCTTTTAAAGAAACAAGGCTTCATAAATAAATGGTTTAGTTGGCGAAAATTTATTATTTTTAAATTAGAAAAATGAAAAAATGATATATGTACTTTGGAAATTGATCGATATTCTATAAAAAAAAAAAAGAATAATAGCTGTTTCCCTGGCCATACGATCGAAAAAATAGCAAAAATTTGGTGTACGAATGTCGAACGATAGACTACGAAAATCATTGCAACGTGTTCAAATCTATGTTCAATTATAACACAATATTACAAACGACGATAATTTCATACGAATCCAGTTTATTTGTCATTCATCTGTCGAGATTTGTACCCTCGTTGGCATATGCTTCATGCACAATCTTCAAAAACTTGATAATATAAATATATATACCGTTGAGTATCACGATGTTCTAATAAATATCGATAAAAATGTAAACTTATTTATTTGCGTGCCAATTCCGACCTTTCCTGTGCTGGTGAAAAATTAATCGATTAACATACAGAAGTGTGACGTTGGCCGTGAATGTACATGTTTACTCTAAACACACAAGCCACAATAGCAAAGTGCAAGACAAAATCATCAATCGATTCTTCGTTCTGAACGTACGATTCGTGAAATTCGTAATGAGGAAATTGTTTCACGAAGAAAATGTGAAACGAACCAAATTTATATCAATCTTTTCATCTTAAGAGGCTCACATAGCTTCAGAATTTAGAAAAGATTGATATTCTTTATCGCTTTTTTTGTTCAAGCCTTCAAGAACGCAAAGAAAAACATTCGATGGCTTTCTTAAATTTCGAAATCGCTTTCTCAATAGTCTATCGAGCCATTTGATATCTTATTGAAAAAAAAATTATCGAATCAGTTGAAGAATTAATTTTCTCGTAACAAATGCACATCTCATTTTCTAATACGAACAACTTTTTTTTCATTAAAAATATTTGGGTCAAACGAGTATAACGACACTACTGTTTGGATTTTCAAGATGCATTCACATCCCTGTATGAGTTACGATAGCTGTCATCGTGTCTGTTTTTTTCAAACTTTTTCGAAAATGTACTTGTCTCGATTCGCTACCGCGAATTTTTTAAATCGTTCAGACGGCGAAGGTGTTTTGTTTTTTGCTGGCGTTGTTGGCAATGTATTTGACATTGAAAACGTTTCATTTTTTTTCCTGTACATGTGGCACCGATGTTTTGTTCTATATTTTTCAATATATCATTTAAAAAACCTAATTTTTCTGGGCGCTGGAGCTATATGACCGTTTAACGAATCTAAATGAATATACTTCAAAATCTCAGGGAAGAACGCCAATATTTTTGTAGGATTCGTAAAATTTTATTTATCATTCGTACAGTAGTTTTTTCGTAACATATTGAAGGTCGAGTAGACCACGCGAACCTGATAAATCGATAAATAACAGATGGTGACCATATTAAACATTCATTTTTCATCTTTTTTATATAATATAATAATAATATTAATAATTATAATAATATTGATAATGATAATATTCATATAAAATTATACTTTTCTACAGCATAATACATGTATCTTACAATATAGTACAATTAGGTGATACGCGTTTTTCTTAAGAATTAGAGATTGCGTGAACGTGCATCTAAACGGGATTTTTCAAGAATTCTATTATAATATGTACTTTTTTCATATCGATAAGAACAAAAGGAATCTTGTTGATTATTTTCCGAAAATAATTCTTATTCAATTTTTTTTTTCGATCATACGTACTGGACTCTCGTTCTCTCATAAATATCACAAATCTATACAACAAATGTACATTGAGGTCGAGGGGGAGTGCGTTTGGAATTCGATCCTCCCTCAGATACGTACAGTTCCCCGATCGACTAAGCGACAAATTATCCCTCTCATTGGATACAAACAAAAAATACAAGTTATTTACATTTGTCCCGCCATGAAAGAAATGTATGCCATCGAATCGAAATTATTTCCCGTTCGCAGGTGGACCGTTGAAATTTTTTGCACGCGTATACCTTCGATCCAGAAATAACCGCTATATATAGAATAACAATAATACAGGGTCAACTATAGCTTAAAAAATATAGACGTAACGTGCTATATTCAAGTTAGTTGGCTCGGATCCATTAAATCGCCTTAAGTCTCTACACGCAGCTGAACTTGACACCTGGAAACAAAATCGAGCAATTTGTTCGTTTTTTTAACCATGATTCATAAAACGAATTGATGAAAATTGGGTTTTTTCTGATAAATTTTAAATACCAATCAACGATACATTCGATCTATGCGTTTTTTTGTACAATGTTACGTAAGACCCCGAAATGCGATAGAAAAATCAGCGAAAAATAACAAATTTTTTTTAATATGAACTTGAAACTAGGATGAAATAATAAACAAAACTTGACAAGTTTTTCTAGTTCGTACCATCGTCACTGGAATAACAATTGTGGCAGTGTAGTTTGTGATTTCGTACTCGTACGTCGGTTCCCATGAGACCATCGCCCAGTCTCACGTGGCAAACGCAACACTTGAAACACTCCATGTGATAAAATAGTCGTAGACTCTCAATAATCATAGCTGCTCCTCTTCCTGAAACGCATATTTTAATCAGAAAACCAAAACTATCAGGGAGAAATTAAAGACTTTGGTAAAAGTGTCGAATCAGGGCTGCAACTCAAAATGCATGGTGGGAGAAGATTTCTAACACCACAAAAAATATTAAAAACTGGCAATATTAATATTAGCAGATAATAGCAGGTAAGGTTTGTATGATTTTTATAGTTTGTTGCAGCTTTTGAGCTGTAGCCCTGATTCGACACTTTTACCGAGACTTTTAGCTTACTTAATGCGAAAAATGCAATTTCTTTGTTCATAATGATAAACTAATATTTTATGCACTTTTTCGTAATAATGGGGGCAATCATTCTCTCAAACAAACAGCTGAGAAACAAAATAATCAACGTACCCAATTCGTCCCCGCAATGAGAACACTTTTTCTTTCCACTGACGCTTAGCATCTTTTCCTGTGAATCCGTGTTATTGGATGCTGCGAATTGATGAACTTTCTGATGCTGTAACATCGTCACGTGCTGCGGTGTTTGATGTTGTATCGACGACAAGTGTTCGTGACTCGAACTTTGCTCCAGTCTGTTCGATACGATAATTCGTTAAAAATTGATCAATACACTTCATCAACTTTTTCTCAATAGCCTAAAAATGCTTTCGAACGACTCATTTTTTTTCATGCTAAATGTATTTTACAAAGATACGTAGTCGTAAATTTTATATCAAAGACGACCAAAAAGATTCAACGAACTTTGGATCAAGTTTCTAGGTGAATTTTAAAAATTGACATTTAGTTTCATACTTTTACATGCATTTATTTCATTTCCTTTTCTTTCGGTTCATTTTAATCAATCTTCTTATTTTTTGTTTGTCTGTGAACAAAAATGTCGAAGGAAATAAAAAAATATTTGAATACATACCGCCTACGCTGAGGTGGAGGCGGTGGAGATGGCCTTTCCTGTGCTCTGTTCTGTACTCTTTGTGTCAGAGTTTGAATGATAGAATCTGGCAATGGTTTATTGTCAGATCTTGAAGACTGTGGTACAGCGTTGTACGGTACGGAAGTACCGGTGACATGCTGCTGAGGTTTTCGAACGATTGATCGTTGGTTTTTCTCGTTAATCCTCCTCTGTTCTGCTTCCTGAAATAGATTTTTTTTTTTAATCGTCGATTTTCTCGGACTACTCGATCAACGAGATAACATTTTTTTTTCTTACTTGAATCAGCCAGTGTTGGTAATTGTATTCGAGAGTTCCCCGTGGTACGTCGCTCTTTCTACGCTGAACCCATTCATCGCCCTTAACTATACGAGGACGCGGTACAGCGCTTAGAGCTTGAAGAGTCTGCTTCGTCATTTGTTGGCCTCCGTTATTTGACAAAGTACTCGTTGATCCACCACGGATCAATCTTTCACCCTCCACTTGTTGTGGAATCGAATCGGCTGATGGTATTCTGCTGTTTCTGTAAATAATATTATTCACAGTACAATTTTTGTATCACAATATTATTTGCCTCACCTAACAATTTTTATACGTAAACATTTTTTTAATTCTGAACAACCGATAGGAAATTATGACCAACCAATTGATTCATAGTTCACGAAAACCGGAAATAAAAATTACATAATAAACAATTTAAAATATTTCTTTTTCACGATTTTTTTTAAATCTAAAAAATCGTTAAAAATGCTTGGTTTATTAATTGGTTAATTCGAAACAAATCATTTTTATTACTGATAAACATCATAAATATAAATATACGAAAAAATCATTTACGTAGAATAACCACACACTCGAAACCCAAAAAATATGTTTCAAAAATAGGCAAAAATGGATGCAGAAGACCAAATTAGATCATTGGAAATTACGCAAGGTTTTAAAACAGGAAATCAGTGGTCTTCTCACGAACTAGGAATTGAGCACATGTCGACAAATAGAATTAGCTGTTTATCGAGACCACACACGTTTATATATTTGAGGTGTGGCACGTGCAACGAAGACAAGAATCGTCACACGTGAATTGCGTCTTTGAAACTTCAATATTATTATTATTATTATTATTTCAAATGAATTTTCATTAATCGTCTCCGAAAAAATGGGTTCGCCTTATGAGTAATTAAAACTTCAAGCTCAAAGTTCCAAAAATGAGACTATTCGCGATCCATTTGAATCGATCTAAATTGAACTTATTTTATTTTATAAATTTTCATCTGACCTGATGGTAACGTCTCGATGCATTTTTTCGACGAGTCTCGAAGGCTTGGAGAGTGGTATCGGCGGGGGTGGAGGTCTTCTTCTTTGGTTTTCCTGAAGCCAAAGATTCGGCATTGACGATCTATAATTTATTGGCGCAGTTGCTCTTGCAACTGACGCTTGATATTTGCAACAAGAGGAGTTGCTGGAAGGATTCGTGCCGGCCGCAACGTCTTGCAGCGACTGCCACTGTTCCTGCAATTGTTCAGCTAATTGAAGTTGTCTCTGCTGACGATACGCCACATTTGTTCTTCGACGCTTTAATTCTTCTTGCTCTAGTTGCAGCAATTCACGTTCCACCCGCAGTACCTCCTGTTGAACAACATTTTTTTGAAAAGAATATTCGATTACACGATGACAATGCATCTTTTATTTCGATTGGCGTTCAGACAAGTGGAAATGTCAAATTATGTCACAACAGTTCTCTTAGCATAAATGAGATTTGCATGCAATTTTTTGCAGTCTTATTATTGTATGGATCTTTTGATTTGTGAAAAATAATTTGATGTTCGTTTGTGCGATTCTTATTTTCATTATTAAACAATATAAGCTCACCCCAGACGCATAATCGTCGTCATTTCGAGTGTTCACGATTATTTGCTGCAAAAAGAAAACAAATTTTAATACTGAATCTACACGTTGAAATAGTCTCGCCGAAAAAGTAGCGAATGTATTCGTTTTCGGTTTTTTTGTTCACGCCATTAATATTTACCTCGCGAGTGTTGTTTGGATTGATTTCCATCGATCTTGCACGTCTACTGTCTTCTTGACGATGGGCCGCTTCGGCAGCCAATCTCCTCTCATTTTCCTCCTCGATTTCCTGCTGTATTCTCATCTCTTCGGCTTTTCTTCTGAGGATCTCCTCATCACGAATTTTCTGTTCCTCGAGACGTTTCGCCATCTCCGAAGCTCGTTTAGCTGCTTCGCGTTGTTCCATTTGTTCACGCAACATATCTTCCTCCTTTTGTAGCGCAATCTCCTCCTGTCGACGACGTAGCTCGCTCTCCTGAGCACGTTCGCGCTCCAGCTGCATCTTTTCCTCCTCGAGTTCGCGCAGCTTGTGCGCAAGTTTTTCCCCGATATCGCTGTTGTTTCAAAATGATTTTTTTTGTCTTTTTTTTTTACTTTCGACATAACTTCTTCGTCTCTCGGCAACAGAGGCACGAGCCCACATCAGATATTGTGTCTTTATAAATATGTAGCCGAAAAAAAACATTTTCCAACAGTTTTTTTTTTTTAATTTTTATTATGAATAAAATCATCAAATTCACAAATAGAACATATGTGAGTTTTATTCAATTAAAATCTGTGATAAATTAGACGATCAAAGGGTGTAATTTTGAAACAGATGATTTTGTAATTTACGTGGAGACGTTAATATTCACGTTGAAATGAATGTGTGTTAAAAAAAGTAAATGAAAACTTAATATCGACGGGAAAACCAAGGAAACCGTGGGTCCATTTCATGCTACAATTTTGTACATACTTTATTCTAGAATACAAAGTAATTATATAAATAATGGTAATGGATAGGAGTGATAGATAGAAAGTTCAAGAGAGCAAGGACAAACGTTGTTGTGTTGTTGTTCTCTACCTGTTCTGCTCACGATTATTCCCGTAACGCCATTGTTCTTCCTTCTCAAGGACCTCGATTATCTCGCGTTCCTTCTTCGTAATCTCATCCTCTTCCGAGGACGTGACACTCGCTCCGAATGGTTCGCTGCTCTGACGACTGTGCTCGGACATATCCGGACTGACAGGCTGTTTTCTCCAATCCTCGGCGTGACCCAGCTCCACTCCTGAATCCCTCTCGTGACTCGAATCTCTCTCGTAATTACTATCCGTATCGTAAGAGCGTCGATTCAACTGCTCGACGCGTCTCTCCTCCGCGAGAATCGCTGCCATGTCCGGTGGTTTTGTCAGTGTTAACTCTCGCTCCAAATAATCATCGTTAATCTGTCAATTTGAGGATTTACTTCGATGAGCCTCATATTTCTCATTACAATCCAAAATTTTCCTGATATTTTGAATTTTTTGTACTATTAATAATTTTAAATACGCTTTACTAATGATTTATTAATATTTTAATTCATTAATATAATCGATACGATTGAGCATTGAGGTGGTTAAGATATTATTAAAATCACATTTTTATCTCGATTTTTATGTAATTTTAGATAGAATTGTATTTTCTTGGCAAAAATAGAAAATATACTAATAAAAAAAAATATCAATGCGTGAACAACTAACGAAAAATATATATGAAGAAAATATAAAATTAGTCTGTTTGAATAGAACATTGAATTTCCACTTTTATCAAAAATCAATAGCAAATACCAGAAAACTAATAAAATTTTTCAACATTTCGTGAAACTATTTTTTAATATAATTTCGTTAATTACTTCCCACAATCTATAGTCACCCATTGGAATAATATAGAAGTGTAAATGGATTAATATTGCAAATATAATTGTGCTTTCTATGAGTCTTGAAAATTCTCTCTCTTTATTTAGTTTCAGTTTCTAAGAATCTCATTTATTACTTTCCACACAAATCGGGGATACCACACAAATAATGAACGATGGTTCAATAATTTCGTCATGAACGATGTTTCATTTCTCAAATATTTTTATTCAAACTCTACGTTACTACCATTGGGTCAGTTTGACCCAGGCCAAAAACCGTCATTTTAGACATAATTGAGATGCGTCTTTTTTTAAACTCGACTATTGTGAAATAAATCGTTACCCAACATTGAACTGTACAACTGATTAATGAAAATATATATCGAAAAATACTAATTTCTTCGTGACTTGTGAGTATGCACAATTGCCTGGGTCATAAAGACCCACTGCAGTAACGACCAGAGTTCAAAAAAACGATAGTAACCTAAAATTAACAGAATGTCAACGTTACCCCTTCAATTCCCAAGAAATCCGAGCGTCTTGTCCGCAACTCTTTTTTGATTCTTCGAGTGGAGTTTAAACGCTTCAAAGGTTCGATAGGTAAATTATCTTCTTCGTCAGTGAGATCTGTAGGTGGCGGTGGAGGTTTTTCCTTTGGTGGTTCGACACTGGTTGGCGGTCCGAGAGGGAACGTCAAGCCAGTGACGAGTTCCTCGTCACTCGCTAAATTCAATTGAGGAATCTGAAAAAAAAAAAAAAAAAAAATACCGTTTACATATGACGTTTTGTATTTTTATCTGTAACGAAAATATACAATTTTGTATGAAACTGTTTTTTATAATGTTATCTAACGTTATCATTTTGCAGATAATATTGTTTTAGAAAATATGAATAATTTTATAACACTACGTTCGAGGCTATATAAATTTGAATAAATTTGTTACAATAAAATAAAAAGATATACAACTTTGTAAAAAAAAAAAAAAAATGAAGAAGTATCAAAAGAAAGAAGTAAATTGACAGGACAGAGCCTTTTTTTCTAAATTTCTTACATGTTTCGATGTTGGTGTTAAATCAAAGTTCATCTCGACGGAATCGTTATTCGGTGAATTGGAATTTTTCGAGGTTGTAGAATTAACATCGGTGCACAATTTAAGATTAGATGGAGGATTCGATCGGGGACTGGGAGCCGGAGTCGTAAGAACTTCCGGTTCATCCAATTGAATTTCATAAATTCGTCGTTGTTGTCTGTGATCGGGCATTTTATTCTGTGAATCTTCCTCTTCCAAATTTGATGATTCCTCTTCTGGATTTGCCATTTCCTCGGTGGGTCTATCGACAATGATCGATTCCTGTGTGAAAGAAATAAGAAATGTTTTAATTCAACACATTTTTTCGATGAATTTTTATCCAACGTCACACAAAATTAACGTTTTAGATCAAGCCAAATTCAGAAAGATTTTCTGTATTTTTTTTGTTTTTTTTTCTTCGTAATTTTAATTTTTGCTTGGATCAAGTTAATAATTGTGTGACGTTGTCTCACGATGAAAGATGTTGCTAACAGTGGCAAAAGTACAATAGCGCAACGAAAAAATCAGATAAGCACACCCGCGAAGCTTCGGAGTAAAAAAAAAGTCATTCGGAGCTTAGCACATTGTTTAAATTGGTCTAAGCCTAGGTTTTCGTGTTAAGAGGGCAATAAATCAGTGGAGGAAACGTGGCGTCATGCATGTACAATGAGTGATCGTGAAACATTTTTTAGAGCTAGATAAACATCCAGAAAGATAAAATAAGTACATAGATCAAACATTCGATCACTAACTGGTCTCGCACTAACGCACGATCGTTAATGTCCAAATATTTATCAAGGGTTGGGTAAAACATGAAAACGAAAAAAAAAAACATTATTATCAAACACGACGCAACCTGTTCGTTTCCGATAAGCCCTTCCGACCATTTCTTGGAACGAATCTGTCACATATTATTTTGTAAAAAACAACCGTTTCGTCTGATTATATTTGATATTTGTAAAACGAATTTTATAATGAGTCGAAGATAAAAATTGTTTATGTTCTCATAAAAAATCGTGGCCTATGGTAAGGAAACTCTGTATGAAAAAAAAAATCGAAAAGATCCCTAAAGTGAATCTTTGACCTAAACTTTGATTATTATATTGCTTCATTTTTAGGCTGATTGGAACGTTTCAGCAAATAATTTCGAGTACTTGACAATTAAAAATCCCAAAGAAATCAGGCATTTGTTTGACACCAACAATATCGATTTCAATCAAATTAACTTTCATAAAAATCATAAAAGTCATAAAAATTACCCAACGTTTGTTTCTCTCCATAAAATGAACCGATTGATTTTTTTAAATACCGAAAAATTCTCAAAATTGGTAATGAATTTTTTTTCACCTCTTTTTCACCACACGCCTTTTTATAAACGTTATAACTTTTTATCAAACGACTTTTCGGCTTTACTGATTGCTTCTCCGGATTGGTCGGAGTTCGGCGTTTCGATTTCACTACAATTAAACCTCAATAGACGCCGCGTTTGTTACAATGTTATAGAGCAATAAAAGTCGTCGGTCCAATAGACCGATAGTGTGTAAGTAAGGTACTAAAAGTTATAGTGTGTAGCTAGGGTTAATGATTTCATTTGTCGAAAAATTAAACAAATCCATTCCGTATGACAAAAACATCAATTTTTCGATAATTTAATAAACGAAGGTGAATGGAAGATGTAATGACATTTTTTTAAAATCAATACACTTATCGGCCTGCGTGACTAATTTATTTGAGATTGTTTTCGTATTGTGAATTACTGAAATTCCAAAGGAGTTGAACTTTTCACCACGATTTTATTCCTGATTAACGGTATTTCCCCTCCACAATTTTTTTTCTTCATTCAAGCAGGACTCAAATAGTCGCCAAAAAGTTCTAATCATAAATAAAAAAAAAATTAAAAAAAAAAAAACACCTAACGTGCCATTTCTGCTGGAGAACGCAAACAGTTTTTTTAGACCCTACGATAACGAGGTTGCATTAATTTGCACAACAGAAAACTTGATTGTGTTATAATATTTCAAGCGCGATTCACGGTCATTGTCACGCATGCTTTTTTAATCACTGCTAAACGACGAGTGTTCGAAAAATATGTAGTAACAACAATAATAAACAATATTCGGACGTGCGGTTAAACGAGAAAATCGCGACGAAACGAGACCAACCTGTTGAGTGTTACAAAAAAGAGATGCCGTGTGAACTTTGATCGACGAGATGTGCTTCGTATCTCTCGCTCTCTTTCAGTCCCGGACCCGTTGATACGAGTCCATAGAAGGTTTTAACCAATATATATATGAAACGGTTGCGACGGCGCATTTATCGGAAAATCACGGAAACCTTATCATAAAAGCCCCCTCTATTCCCCTCTCTTATTTCCCCTTAGAATTAAGGGATTGCGAAATATTTTGGAGAAAAACATTTTTACAAATATATCGTAAATAAGGCATCGAAAAGATTGGCACAAAAAATTAGTCTCATGTAGCACGTTTTCAAGCATACAAATACGGAATATATCGAAACTATATTAAAAAAATGTGCATTTTGTAAAAATCTTTTCTCTTTTTTTCTTGTAAATGACGTTTTATTGCACCACCGGTAACCAAATGCTTTTAGGAACTTAACATCTTTAAATGATGTATTCTTTCTGATCAATTTTCTCATTACAATAAAACCAATTAAAATATTTTTATGCTTCCCTCGAACTGTCAAATATTCAAAGAAAAAAATCGAAAAAAAATCATTATAAAAATAAATGAGTTTTTTTGAATACTTTCAAATTATGTTATGCCAAAAATTGCGAAAATTCGACTAACTTGAGTTCCAATCCATTCAGCAGATCATTTACGAACTCTGTGCAATTTTCAGTCATTCATGTAATTCAGAAAAAAAACATTTATGAAATTATTTAGAAATTCGAGAGTCTTTAATATTTTTTTTTTTATATTTCCCTCGCCGTTATAAAATGTATTTCGCCAAGCATTTAGTTCATTTTTTCGAATATTCAATTATTTGTCGAATTTATGTTTCAACTTCTCGCCACGGTTTCCAAACGGTTTGCATTACAGCGAAAATACCGATGTCCGAAAAAGTTTGCGGGATCCCCCGTTGTTTATCCCGAAAAAAAGGTAAGAGTCCAAATTAACGTGTGTACTTTGTCAAAGAAAAGATGAGGCACACGCTGTATCTGTCGCTCCCAAAACGACGCTCGACAATCATGTGTATATGAGAAAGAATTCGTATTAGTCTATTCCAGCACTCTAATGAAAATGAAGTATTCTCCAAAATACAAAAATAATGTACGAAATCATAACTTATGAGTTTTTTTTCGATTTTTAGTTTAAAAAAAAGGTGTTCGTGAACCTCGATAACTTGAAAGAATATTACTCGATCGATTTGTTCAGTAAATGAATAGACAAATTCGCTGTGAATTTGAAGAGAATCTTTTTCTTACACAAAAAGATATTTTTTCGTCAAATTGATTTATTTTTTGTATTAACTTTGGAGTATACTTAATATTTTTTGGTGGAACCGCAGTAGGATCGTCGATTAACGATCCGAGACAAGCGCACACATAAAAATGGTAAGAAAAGTGTGATTATAATCGATACTCGTATATTTCGTGGCACGTTATTGTTATTTGTCATTTGATGTATACAATAGCTGGCGAAAGCCTACGAAAAGGAATCTAGCCAACTACACACCAAATTCGTACGGAACACGAGCAGGTGAACCGTTTTGTGTATCGGTTCGTCGTCTATTTACACACATCGTAATATCATCAATGAGACAATTATTTATTTTAAAGCCTCTTCAATTCCTTCATTTTGTGTTGCTCTTGTTTTTGTGTATTTCTCGTCTCATCCTCTATATAATGTAGGGGCTCTATATGTACAAAATTAATGGGAGCCCGAAGCTCTCAACATTTTCGCAAAGCTGATGACGTCTCGTAGGATTGTTCGAGCGTTCTAACCTCGTTGTTTCGTTCGTTGTCGAGTCGTACGACCGTGACGAAAGGAGTGACCGGTGGGCTGGCTGATAAATCAGCGTTCGTCACAACGACTTTTTCGCAAATTTCGACGACTGTGCGTCGTCGTTCTGGTTGTTGCTGCGTTTCCGCACTGCCAGGATCTTCGGTAGTCTTGGTCGTCGTCGTTGTTGTTGTTGAAAATGGAATTTTCGAGCTCGTTAATCCGCTAGTTTTGAACGTGAGTTTCGACGGAGTCGACACTCTTACCGGTGAATTGGTCGAAATGAGATTCGTCGACGAGCTCGGTGAGATTCTCACGTTGAAATTTTTACGAGGAAGAGGTGTGGGAATTTTCGAAATCGGACGTTTAGCCTCCGGTGAATTATTCGCCGATTTTTTACCGATTTCACCAGCTCGCTGCTGTTCCTCATTGTCTACGTCGAGTTTCGAGCTCGTACAATCGACAATCTTCTTCTCTTCTACCGTATCGTCGATCAATTTACTCGAGTGCACAACTTTCTCAGGAGGACTTCTTCGCGGTGGCACTCTTGGACTCTGATAAACGATCGGACGCGACGAAATTTCTTGCCCGGTCGTTCCATCGTTAAAACTATACGCAGCTTCGCAACCGATCGTTGCACTAATATTTTTATTCGACAGTATCCCAGAAGTAGAAGAAGCAACAGCCGTATCCTAGTAGAATCAAAGATTTCGACAGATTTTCATATACCAACTTGTTAATAGGCCCGTAACCACAGGAAAATTTAGTATGGAACATACGAACGCCCGAAACACCGCTGATTTTATTCTTATCTTTTTAATATTGCTGTAATTATTCGAGAAAAGTTGTGCAGTCTTTAGCTCACCTTTATCTTACTCCAATTGCACTTTATGAATTACTCGACAATTACTACATTTGATTATCAAAAAATTAACCGCAACGGAATTTTTGGCGTTGGCCATTGATTTAAAATTCTAAATTTGTGTTTGTAACATCCTTACAATTACTATAACGTTTGAATAATTGATAATCTAGCAAATATTTATCAAATTAAAACGAATTAAGCATGTTCGATAAATGTATCTCTAGCCAGTAATTTTATTCTTACATTTTCAATTAGATTTAAAATCTAAGAATAAGATTAGACGACTCGACAAATTTAGCAATCTTGGAGAAGAAGTCAATATTGATTACGCATAATAACGATGCGAAAGAATTATTTAAAAAATTATTTAACGAGAAATCGTTCAACAAATAAAACATTTTTTATCATCGTCGAAAGTGAATTGACTGATTTTCCGGAAAAGTGATTTTTTCTAGCTTTTCAGAGTTATTATTTTGGATTTTGTAAAATGACGTAATAAAGAAACAGTTCGTTTAACGACTTCGAAACTTGTTACACGTAACGTTGAACGTGAATAGAAAAAAAATGGTCAAAGTCGTTTTATAATTGTTATTGGACTAAATAAAAAATTGTAAACGTTAAAAAACTCTGGAATTATTGAGAAAAATGAACATTTACAGCGTTTGGTCAATTCGTAAATAACTTTTTCTCACCTCCAGTTTGAAAATCATAGTTAACGAAATGTCAAAGACGGCTGTTAGCCGGATTTATTGTGAAATTTGTAAGTATTGAAGTTGTGATACGCGTTAAAACGTATTTAAGAAAAAAATGTCCCAAAAATAGCAACGATTCATTCGTCATAACGGCGATAAATTGTTCATGATTTAAGAATGTTGGCTTCGAATGTCCCATACATACGACGTAGAATACGCAGCGTAGAAATAACGCAAAAGAGGCAAGGCGAGGTGGAATGTACAAGAGATAAAGAGTTAGTCGTTGATGGCGCTGATAGGAGGGAAGAATGGCATAGCCGGAAACTCACCTCGATCGTAACCGGTGTTTTGTCAAGTTGGCATTCTGTCGTTTGAGGATTTTCGGTTTCCGCGACGTGATCTCGGGCCGATCTCGTAGTTTCCTCAATGTTACGAGACTCGTGAATTTCCGAGGCGATTTCTTGTCGCTCGTGAATAGTTTCGGGATGATGAACGACTTCCTCGTCGACGGGTTCGTCAGCCTGGCTAACGGAGCAGCTAACGTCAGCGGTGTGAATGCCTGAATCTTCGCGATCAGTTAAATCGTTCAAGAGTTCGGCGGAGGAACTCGAGGCCGGATATCTGGTCGTGTAATCGAGTTCCTCGAGGCTTTGGACGCGCTCAAAATTATCGTGTCCGGAGGATGCATCAGCATCGAGCGAATCGAGACTGCGATGAAAAGAGGCACGTGGTGGAACGTCGCGATATTCTGAATCGGGCGAAGAGCTTCTCTCGCTCATGGCTGGTGTACAGAATTTATCACCAGGAAGAAGAGCGTTTTTTCCATTTCCCATTGGAGAATTAACGACGTCGTTTTTCGTAGGACGCGATTTCTCGTTGATATTCGCCAGGACTGTGACAATTTTATCATTTTCACGAGTACTCGTGGTTGATAATAACGGCGTTTTCTCTTGGCTGGTGACTCTCGGAGATTCTTTGTTGCTGAATTTCTCAACGACTCTTTCTCGACATAGAGATCTCGAGTTCTCGAGCTCCTCCGCGCTAATTTTTCGATTGGACACTTTGTTCTCACGCTCGCTCGTTTGTTTCTCCAAGTGTGACAAACGTTCGCGAATGGAGCTCATATCGCCGGACAAGCGATTCGCGGTTTTAAGCTCTTTGTCCATACTCGCAATTTCGCTCTTTTGCTTTTCGAGGGACGTGAGACGGTTCTTTATCGATATTAAGCCGTTTTGATCGACCGATGATCGCGGGCTCGCGCTGCTATTGTTGTTAATATTGTTGGCTCTCGTTTCAACGCTGTTTCTCGATGCTCTCTCAAATATTTCCCGTCGCTTCAGCACGTCGACTTTCACGACTGGAAAACTCGTGTTCTTATCGTCGTTGCTCACTTGTGATTTCTCCTCGTTGACATTTAATTTCGTAGATTCTCTCGTTGTTTCGAGATTTATCAATGATCTTCGAGGTATATTTTGCGAGACTCTCGAGACATAACCCCGGATAGCACCTTCGTAAGTGTACTCTTCGGGCTCGGGTGAACTCGCCGTTGCCGTATTACCCGAATCATATTCGCGCGTATCGTTGTCACTGCGAAAGTCGTTCTCGTAATTCGTGGATTTGTTCGTGATGCTGCACATCATAGAAGCATTCGATGTTTCTGTTATTGTTATTTGTTGTTGCATCGTTGTTGCTTGTAACGGTGGTGAAGACGTTGGTAAAGTTGGAGTTTCGTCTTTCGGCTCGGGGACGTTGTTGTTGTCGTTCGTATTCTCCACGTCGGATTGATTTTTATCAATCTCGCTATCACGATCGCTCTGTCAGATTCAAAAAAAAGTTCAAACATTACGACGTGTCATATATTTCCTACTTCAGTTTTAAGCTTTGCTTATTTTCCTAACTGCCATTTTTCCGGACATTCAGATTGCAATTTTAATTTCATGCACTCCTATGAAGGCAAAAAAATGTCTCGAATTTTTTGAATAGCTATCAAAAGGATTCAACGTTTTTTGTTATTTTTTCAAATATATTTCGTTAAAATTGCAAAACTAAATGATCAATAGCACAAAAAAACGATCACATTTGGCTTTTCATATCTCAATAAGAAGAGTTTGGATATTTTTTATATTTACTCCGCAATTGAGTTAATTTCATCACCCATAGTAATATAAATAGAGAAAACAAATGTAAAAACATAAGAAAATGGGTGTTTAAAAACTCACCATAACACTTTGCATATCGTCATGGGTATCGCCGCTTACTGAACTTTTTCCGCTGCTCGTTCCAATACCCAAATCGCTAAGATCATTTACATCCTCCTCGTGATACATCGCCAAGCTCATACTGAGCTTTCGTCCTCGACTACCACGTTCTTCCATCATTTCCGAGAATGTTTTGCTCCGACGTCTCTGCCGGTCGTGTTCTTCGAGCTCGAGTTTCTTCACCTCCACAACTCGTTCTATTATGTGCTCTTGACGCTTCCTCCGGCTGCTCTTCCAATTGTCCAAGTTCTGCAATTATCGTTACAATTCAGATACTAAAAACCCTTAAGTTGAACATTTTATTCAATTATTCAATTGTCTATTTATATATTAAAAAAATTTAAAAAATTGTTCGTCATTTTGCTTTGTTTGTATTGTGCTCGTTGTCAATTTTTAAATATTACAGAAACATTCATTCACGTTCATATGTTTAACGTAATATTTATATATATATATATATATATATATGTGTTTTCAGGCCATACGTAAATCCAAAAAAAGGCGAAAAATTTTGAGAATATTTCCCAAGTATCTTTTATTAATTTTCAGGAATCTAAATTTCGGCATTTTTAGGTTTTCGTGATAAATAAAAATAAATAATGGAGTAAGAAATACCAAAAAAAAAATAATATGCATCTCGAATAAATAGAAAAATATTCGACGAACTGTTTTTTTTTACCAATTTGTCAATAAGTTGTACACTAATTATTGTTATTGAGAATTAGTGTTCAAAGCATCTCTCGGAATGAAATTTCTAGTACGATTCAAGTGGAAAGCAATTTTTTTCTAAATTGATAAACTGATTTATAAAGAAAATTGGATAACTCACCGATTGCCAATCTTCGGGATCATCTCGTACCTCCTGTTTGATTTTTTTTGTTTCTTGAACTTTTTGCAATTGTTCCTGAGCACTTCGATAGAGGGAGCATGGTCCAACTTTAACGAATTGTAGAGGGTTCGTGGCTTGTTTCGGTGGGGTTTTCAGGGTCGTCTTCAATTTTGGAGGTTCGTGCGGTGGAACCTGAAAAAAATTCCAATTATTTTTTGTTTGCTTCTTTTTTGCCTGAAAATAAAAATTTATTATTCTGTTTATCACTCGATAAATAAAGACGACGTTGGGGTTGAAAAAGCTCCCGAGGAAACGCGACGACGAATTATCGCATTGATGATGCGAGGTCGAGACGTTCGGTTGAAAAAAATGGCGTAGAGCCCAATGAATCGATCAATCGAAAACGACAAAGAGACCGTACAAGTTACGGTTTGTAACGATGGCTTCGTTCTGCTCTCTCCAGGGGAAAAGACTCAATTCGAATCTTCATTCATATAGTCACGTTTTCTTTTATTTGAGATAAAATGGCGACGATATCGCTTATCTTGATTAAACTTTGAGAACGATAAAATTTTGAATTTTTCATTATTACATTTATTATTTTTCAGATTGAACTACTGATTTTTCAACAACGATTTGGATTATTCACGAAAATAGAGTCGATAAAAATTTGTGCAATTCTTTCAAACCGGAAAGCTTTTTTCCAGGAATAAAAATGAGTCTCGTTATTTACATGTAAATTTAGGATGCGTAATGCATGGATATTCAAATTTTAAATATTATTCAGCATCATCTAGTATTGTGATTTCTTATAAAAATTCTTTCGTATAAAAAAAAAAAAAAAAAAATACTAAACATTAGCACGATGCAAAAAATCGAAAAATTCTGTTTCCCTCTTTCATAATTTTTTTTTTTATAGCCATCATTGAAAAATGAAGATATTTAACGATAACTCAACGTATTTATCTGCGTCATTGGGTAGAAAATAAAGGAATAAGTGATGGAAGAAAAATAAAAAATGATTGAAAAGAAAACGGACGCGAAGAAAAATAGAATGATGGAAACGAAGCGGCAAAAAAGAAGAGAGAGAAAAAGACAAAGAAAAAAGAGAAACAGAAAAGGAAGCGAAAGAAGGAGAAAGATCCTTGAACAAAACACAATAATCATTTGTTTACGATCAAATGATACCATTAAAAATAAGTAAATGAATAATAAGAAAAAAAATGAGGAAATATACTTACAGTTCTGTCGTTTCGCCGCTCGGTCGCGGCTATCTGAGAGGATGGCATTCTCGTTGTTTTACCGGCTCTACCCCTCGTCTCGGCCAAGATCCTCCTCTTCAATGTATCGCGATTCCTCGCAATGTCGGTCCCATCCTACGCTCCGACTCTGTAACATAAAGATTAAATTCTTCATTCGTCTGTCATATTCTTTTTCTTAACAATTTTTGCATAATTATTTGTCGAAGGTCAAGTTATTATCCATATATTGCTCACAGCGACGAGAACGCAATTTAATACACATTGCGAATACAATAATTATCGTCATTTCTACGTTAAGTAGCAAATTATTTTACAACCAAGGATAAAAACTCTGAAAGCAACAAAAGTTCGCCTTGTTATATGGTAATGTTGCGGCCGGACATCAATGATTGTATTAGGAGTTTGCGGCTAAGGCTCGGCTCAGTGTTTTTTTTTTTTTATTTTACGAGAGTATTCGTTGTTACGTTTCGGCTCTGGTCTGAGCCCTCTTCAGAACAGAGATATTTTTTTTATTCTATACCAACATATTAAAAATTACAACCAATTATAAGTTCGCGCAATCAAAAGTTCGCCTTGTTTGTAAAAAAAAATATTTATTTTACTTCATAATTATTCATCATTTTTTATTATATTTTTTTTAAGTCATAATTTCTTCTAATTTCGTCTTCTTTTCAGACGCGTATTACATCCGTAATTATAACGAGTACTGGCGAAAAGTAAATTTCACTCACAGAATCATTTCGATGTACAATCCCATTACAAATTTTTTTTTTTTTATAACGCTAACGCACATTCTTACACATCGTTACACATCATTAGATATTTTCTTTCTGACATCATGTGTGAATATTTTTGAAGAAAGTAATCGAAAGTAACTATAATTCTAGAGTAATTATTTTCTCCAGATTTTTTATGGTCTTTCAGAGCGTTTTATTCTGTAAAGAAATGAACGGGGGAAACCAGTTTAGGAGGCCTAAATTTTGGTGTTTTTCGTGAATTTTTTTAACAGGGAAGGAATAATCAAAATTTGTTTAAACTTGGAGGATATTTTATTCATGTTTTGAAGTACACTTTGTAAATTTTTCAAATCATTTCCGCCGGAAATAGTGGAGTTAGAAGCTGCTGTCCATGGACGATCGCCATCCGAGTTTTTTGCTGGTGGGCATTCCTGAAGTCACAATTTTTATCTGTAATCATTACAATTTTCTTTTTTCGTTAACAACATATTTCCTAAGAATATGAACCTAATTGTGATCAAAAAAGTTGAAAATTGCATGTTTTTGAGGTGTTTGAACACAATGTCATGTTTTTATGCCATATTTTTTCACCTTTTTTGCATTAAAAAATATTTTTAATAATATTATCATCCCAGAGTTAGGTTCATACAGATTGTAATTGAATAGAGAATATTCACACAAATTTTCAGAACGATTGGTCAATAATTTTTTGAGCTAGAATGCCCACCAGTTGAAAAAAAGTCGTCCATGGACGGCAGCTTCTAACTCCACTATTTCCGGCGGAAATGATTTGAAAAAATTACAAAGTGTACTTCAAAACATGAATAAAATATCCTCCAAGTTGAAACAAATTCTGATTATTCCTTCCCAGTTAAAAAAAATTCACGAAAAACACCAAAATTTCGGCCTCCTAAACTGGTTTCTCCCGTTAATCACAAATTATATATTCCGTTGATCTATGGTGTCACTGGATTCAATTCTCGCAGAGAAATTTATTCGATACTATTATTTTATCAAGTCATGGATAAACCGCGTACGACTCAACCTCCGTGTGATTATTTAAAATTCAATCGATTCTGTGTCTCAGGTTTTATTTTTTTTCAATGTAACCATTTATTGCGGTTGTATCACATCAAA
The DNA here is from genome assembly GCA_963989365.1 of Rhimphoctona megacephalus. Lineage (NCBI taxonomy): Eukaryota > Metazoa > Arthropoda > Insecta > Hymenoptera > Ichneumonidae > Rhimphoctona > Rhimphoctona megacephalus. The sequence goes on from OZ022419.1 coordinate 9,910,489, forward strand.
TACACTCAACTCAAATAAATTAAAATTTAGCGGTAAAATCGTGGCGTAGTTATTTCAACGACATGACTTTCAATGGAACAACCACCGGGTGATTAACTAAACGTAATATGACTATTGGCGAAACGAAATTCGTCCAACCTTATCGCGTAGTTGGCAATACTTCAATTTTTTTTTGTGCACCAATGTTATCAAATCTTTTAATATTTTAACATAGCTGGAATACTTATAGAATAGAGTATGCCGGAATTATGAATATCTTTATCACGAAATTACATACATTTATAGAGTTTCCAAATTCGTCAAAAAAATAATTAAAATGTTATTCAATATGTTTGAAATTTTACAATATTAAAGAAAACTAACGTATTATCGTGCTAAAATAATTTTTGTATGACTTTTAATAAATAAAACAATTACAAATTCATTGCAAAATCGAAGAAGTCGAAAACTCCCGGAATATGGTGTACATTTACCTTATACGCGCATAGATAATAATAAAAATTAAATTTGAACAAGATCTTCGTACGCGATTATAGTTTATTTCAATAGGTATAAAATTGCAAATATATATTTATTACGTATAATATGTGCAGAAGACAAGCAATAGAATATTTGGTATATTGTAGGTTGGTTGGTTGGTTCGTTCGCTAACTCGGTCGACCGAAACGCATTGCTTCCGTCTCCGCTTTGAAAGAAATGGGTGCAGTCCCGCCCACGGGTCGTTCAGTTTCAACAAAAGATCGCTTTTTTCGTTCGTTATGGAACCGGGCGTTATAACGAAAGATTTTGATTTTTTTAAATAAAAATAAAACTCACCCAAACGAGAGGCTTGACTAGGGAAGAATCAACGTGGTGACCTTGACCCCGGTGGTTCGAATTTAGCAAAAAAATGTATTTAAAGATACTTCAAAGACATTGTCAAAATTCTCGATATATAGCATCATTCAAAAATGAAAAAGAAAATTAGATAAATAAAGAGACGCAGTCTGTCAGTTGCTACTTTAAATGAGAATAATTTGCGATTTCATTATTCGTTTTTGATAATTAAATTTTTTCAATATTGATCATTTTAATGTCTTTCGTAGCGGACTTGGAAGCAGATTTTTCTTAAAATATCGTTTTATTAAAGGCATGAAATTTTCGAAAGTTGAAAATAGTGCAAAAGTTTGATCGATACGCGCACGATTTGCGCGTGAAACCGAGCGTGAAAAGTGTTAATATTTGCGAGGAATCTTCGTCTGCGCGGTTGATTTCTAACGAATATGTAATCATTCGATTTGACCAATTTTTTCTGACGATCGCAATTTCCACGAAGAAAAGACGTAGCACACTTACATTATTATAAATATATTACGAGTGTAAAGTGCGAGAAGAAACGATATACGAGCCGGAATCTTCGCGTCATTCCAGTTTCATTGCTGCGGGGTCGTAAATCTGCATGAAACGGGAGAAATATTGCCGAGAATGAGACTTCATAATCGTCGTATCAATTTCCATTGGACGAGAAAGCGCGCTGATCCTCCGTTATACGCCAAGTGAAGCGTATAGCAGCTACATACTCATGGATCAACAACAACGTTTCCCTACGCTTGTAATAAAATCTATAATCGTCCGGGTCTTTAACAGCGAAAAAAAAACGAGATTTGAGCCGAGAAAGAAAACAAAAACAAAAAACATCATAAACGTTACTATTGAGGTATACAGAGAGAGAGAGAGAGAGAGAGAGAGAGAGCTCCGCATATATGGAACAATAATTCATATCAAACCGAATAATTAGCGATTTTTTATCAACAAAATTCTTTAAGTAGGTCAATTTTATGTACAAACTATTTCTATCGAGTGATAAATCGTGATATTTTGTACTAAAAGCTTCTTACATATTTTTTTCTTCGATGCACCGTTGCCGAAATATTATTCAATTAATAACAGCCTAGGCGGTGTTAGTTTCAGAGAAAGGGGAAGAAGTGGAAGAGTTTCGATTTATAAACTCGCCACGCCCATTTCTCATTATCGGCGTATTGGATTGGTTGTTATTAACCAGTTAACTGGTAGAGGACGCACACGTGCGTCATTTTCCATGCATTTCTACGAACATACCAGTTAACTGGTTAACTGACAAATATCTCGTTAACGGGACGTGAAGGAAAAAAATAAATAAAGACTTTTCGTTTCGGAATTTAACATTTTATCTATTCCACAACAAATTTTGCGAAGTTCTCTATAAATTGAACAGCACAATAGCGTATTAGCAGACTTTACTATCAATTTTCAATTGTTATCTACATTTTGGAATCACGATTTCAATGTCCATATGTAAAAAAAAATCTTAAAGATTGAATCTTTGTAAATATTTGTGCTTACAGTCCTTCAAGGAAGTACAAATATATATATATATATATATATATATATATTCCAAACGAATCGAGTATTGTGCACATTAGCGTGTGTTCGAGATATCGTAATCATGCGTTAAAATAGATGAGGCTGAAGTTTGCAACGTTGGAGTCTAACGAAATGATCTGAAAAAACCCTCCAATAATTCCAGTAATTCTCCAATTCTGTTCCCTGCTTAATTTTCAATTTGTAGTTTTTCAATATACACCAATGATTGACGAAATAAAAAATACGTGAATTACAAATGATTTTTTCGTTAATTTCGTTAGACTCCAACGTTGCAAACTTCAGCGTCGTTAAAATAGGTAAAGCTACTTGCCGGAAAAACCAATCACAAAAATCCAGTTTATTAGGCGAATGATAAAGTAAACTGCGCACTTGACCGTGAAATCGATTGAAAAAAGTTAATTCAATTACCGAAAGCGATGAAATAGAGCGATAACCTAATCATATGTCCAAGACTTCGGGAAAAGAATTGAAGTTTTAGGAAATTAAGAAAAAAATAGCACGCTTGAAAAAAATTACGAAATATTCATTTTAAACTTAATTCCCGCTGTTTTTCAATGAAAAAAAAAATTATTTACAATTTACGGTACATTCTATTTTATTAGAATGTATCGTCCTTCAGAAGCTACGACCTTTTCCTATCTTTCACGCAACAAATGGATTCCACACCAATAAAGATCGTTGCTCTTTTAGGCGATCCATTCATCGATCCATTTTTTTATATCTTCAAAAGACTTGAAACGCTGCGATGACAAATCATTCTGAATCGCTCGAAAGAAATGATAAACAGACGGTGCTGTGTCCGGTGAATACGACGGGTGAGGTAAGACTTCCCAGTTCATTTTCTTTATATTCTTCTTACGGTTTCTGCTACATGTGTGGCCGAGCATAATCATGGAACAAAATTAGTTTGTTATGACGTTTGGCGTACTCAGCCCGCTTTTTTCTCAATTCCTGGTTTAGTTTCAATAATTGTTTTTTATAGCGAACAGCTGTGATCGTTTCACCCAGTTTCAGCAACCTTCTCTTGGATCCCACCAATCACACAGCATCACCTTTTGAGCATGAATATTGCGTTTTGGCGTTGATGGACCTGGTTCACTTGGCAGTATCCATGCTTTTTTTCCTTTGGAATTTTCATAATAAACTCATTTCTCGTCGCCAGTTACGATTCGATGTAAAAATGACTTCCTTTCCCATCGTTCAAGCCAGCAATTCACAAATCGTTTTTCGCTTTTCGAGTTGTCTCTCATTAAATTGATGTTGTAACCAATTTCCCACTTTTTTAACCAGTCCAAGATTATGTAAACGTTTGCTAACAGCCATTTCGGTAACGTTTCATGTATCAGACAATTCTTTAAGGGTCTGACATCGATCTTCATTGAGTAAAGCCTCCAATTCTTCATCTTCAAATTCTTTCGGCTGTCCTAGACGTTCTTTGTCTTTAAGGTCAAAATCACGATTTTTGCAATCATCTAAATTAATCTCTGCGCGTTGTCTCGGATAGAGCATGTTCGCCATAAGCTTCTTGAAGCAAGCGATAACTTTCGGCAGCACTTTTTCTTAAATTAAAGCAGAAAAGCAAAACTTTTCGCATATGCTGTTTCGTTGGTTCAAAACCTGGCATTTTCGATATTATAAAAAAAGTAGTGTGTACATGTGAATTGACTCTAAAATACTGAATATTGTGGGTTATGTCCAATACTTCAACACAGTATAATTTTAGTGTTACTTCTATGAAAATAATACTAGTTACGCCATCTCATATAAAACAGAGGGAATTAAGTTTAAAACCCAATAAAAGGAAACAATTTGGTTACGTTCAGGAAAGTTCATTCGCTTACGTAAATTTTGAACAAAATTCAAATAAATTCGGCTTTTCTAAAATATTATTGACCATATTCATTCAAACGTGACGAACATCAACTTTTTTTGACAAATTAAACATTCTCTCTGAATTTGTTTCCCAATATTTTACAGTTAAATCGAACTAGCTTGTTTCTATGGTATTAATTTAAAAAAATATTCATAATTTTCAAACATCTACGTAACAGCTATCATCGACAATAAATTTCAAATAAATTATTTTGATGAACAAAAAATGAACCGTTACGTAACGCGATCGGATTATTTATGGTCACGATAAATTAAAGAACAAGAAAATCAAAAAATAGATCTCGTCAGAATAAAAAGTTTTTTTTACAAATAGCGTCGTTACGAATATTTTTCTGTGTCGTTAAACAATATAGCGATATATCATCCACTTTTATTTACTGTCAGTTCGTAAATAAAAGTCTGCTGAAATAATTCGACAAATTTAATTCGAAATTGATTCAACTGGATCGCAATGGTTCCTTAATTAATATCTTTCAAGCAGCAAAGAAAAATATAAAGCTTCTCGTTGCACCACGCTCGAATCTATACGTGTCGCATTATACTTTGGAATTTTGTTTTTATGACATCTGTCGCACTTACGAAATTGTCGCTCGTCGTTTCATCCGTACGAGTATTATTCACTCGTCGTTACCGTTGGGTCATCGCAACTGTACATTCAACTACATACGCATATACATACTACGAGAATGCGGTACACAACCGGATTGACAGAGGGAGAAAGAGAGAAAGAGAGAGAGAGGAAATAGAAATGCGAGCAAACGAGCAATAAGAACTTCTTTCTTTAGCGTTTAAGATGAGCGACGCCGGTCCATCCAACTGTGCATGAGTTGTGTCATTTGATAGAATAGCAATAGTTCAAGTATTCGAGTATCCACTCGTATCGAAACATGCACTTATCGTGCGTAAGATCGTTGAGTTTCGATTAAAAATTAATCTACCAAAGAAAAATAAATAAAACACTCGATCAAAGATTCTAAAATTCTGATATTTATCGTGAATTTCTCAAAGATGCTTTAGTACGTCTAAACGTACAGTCGCCATAAAGAATTTCGTTCGATGAGGAATTCATTAGCGATACAAGAAACAAGTTTCGAAAAATGGACCATTCTAAAAGTGTCGAAAATATTTACATAAAAACGCAATTATAGTAATTAAATTATTTATTTTTATTTCATTTTTAAAATTGTTTCGTAATATATTTCGTTGCGGAGGAAAACTAAAACGATATGATTTTCTGAGAAACGGGCACAGATGATAAATTTTGTATTCAATAATAAAGTTTGACATTGCACTTGAAAAGTTTCGTAACTTCTGATCGATCATTTTCACAATACAGACGTGACCAAATTTTTCGTTACTCATTTCAAAGTACTTAGACGGATTTTGATAAAATTTTACGAGTGTTAAATAAATTATTTTTATATTACATATACAATTTTAATAAATCATTCATTTTATTTACGTAGAAACAAGCTGCAAAATTAATTTGATAATAAAAAAAAGAATAAATTCAATGGATACGAAAAGAAAAAAGCGTGTCTGAATATTTTATCAAACACATTTTGCTCAACCGTTTGATGATTATATTTCAATGATTAATCGAAATGAATCGCATAGTTTAAGAAATGAAACTCCATTTTTTCGCGTTTGCTCCATGGCATTCGTAAAGGTAAAAAAAAAAAATATCACAGTAGAAAACCAGGTGATATTAACGTGGAATGTTGGTTATACAAAAGATCGATAAAAGGCATGACGAATTTCTCGCCAATTTTATTACCTCAATTTTTCCTGAAATGACGTTAATGTATTTCGTCGAACGACGTAGAATGGTGCCGAACGGTGAAAGAATTTGTCACTATTTATGGGCGACATAATGATAATTATGATGATGTATAGTTATTGTGGTATGTCGCAAAATTCTCGAAGGTGGTGGCCGGATGTTTTAAGCACTTTTTGTCTCGTTTTGTTTAAACGGCGAAGCCTAAACGCGGCGAGAAAGTTCGTTTATATAAGTGCGTGCTGGAGAACAAAGTACTTGAACTGTATAGAAAGAAAAGGAGAGGAATTATCTGGTCTATAGTATTGAATACTCTCTGAATCTCTTCCTCATTAATAACGAGAATGAGAGATGGAGACGGAGACGGAGACGGAGAGGGAGAGGGAGAGGGAGAGGGAGAGAGAGAGGGAGAGGGAGAGGGAGAGAGAGAGGGAGAGAGAGAGGGAGAGAGGGAGAGAGAGGGGGGGGAGAGAGAGAGCGGGGAGGGAGGGGGGAGGGAGGCAGGGAGGCAGGGAGGGAAAGGGGGGAGAGGGGGGGGGAGAGAGAGAGAGAGAGGGGGGGGGGTGGGGGTAAAATTTTCGAATGACGAAATTTCGAACAGCTAAAATAGCGAATTTTAACATACAATTATATATATATATATATATCGATAACTGTATGTTAAAATTCGCTATTTTAGCTGTTCGAAATTTCGTCATTCGAAAATTTTACCCCCACCCGAGAGAGAGAGAGAGAGAGAGAGAGAGAGAGAGAGAGAGAGAGAGAGAGAGAGAGAGAGAGAGAGAGAGAGAGCGCGAGAGAGAGAGCGAGAGAGCGAGAGAGCGAGAGAGCGAGCGAGAGAGCGAGCGAGAGAGCGAGAGAGCGAGCGAGAGAGCGAGAGAGCGAGAGAGCGAGCGAGAGAGCGAGAGAGCGAGAGAGCGAGAGAGAGCGAGAGAGAGCGAGAGAGAGCGAGAGAGAGCTAGAGAGAGCTAGAGAGAGCTAGAGAGAGCGAGAGAGAGCTAGAGAGAGCGAGAGAGAGCTAGAGAGAAGCGAGAGAGAGCTAGAGAGAGCGAGAGAGAGCGAGAGAGAGCGAGAGAGAGCGAGAGAGAGCGAGAGAGAGCGAGAGAGAGAGAGAGAGAGAGAGAGAGAGAGAGAGAGAGAGAGAGAGAGAGAGAGAGAGAGAGAGAGAGAAAGAAAGAGAAGAGAAAATTAATTTAAGAGTTCTCAAATTATTTCTCATTTTCGCTTTTTTTCTACATCAACGTCTTTTTTTCTTTTTTTTTTTCATCACGGAAGAAAATAATTTGCGAGCACTCAAATTAATTCTCATTTTCGCGCATTTTTTTTAACACGGAAGAAAAAAGTTTTACACAAAAATAAAATAAATTTAAGATATCTACATTGTTACAAGGTTAAGACTGAGCGGGAGACCTTTGTGTAATAATGATGATGATGAGGACAGTAAGTATGAAAATATTGAGGTTACGAGAGGCAAAAAAAAGAAGCCTGAAAGGAAGCGCGTGACCTCTTCCCTCCTTACTTCCCTTCATGTATACAGCCGAACAATAAACCAAAAGAGGAGGTCACATACCTGTGTATATCCTGTATATATATGACCTCCTCTTTCGGTTCATTGTTTTCCCTGATGTTCTACAACTGTTTAAATTTCATTCGCTAATTTTCCTGCCCTGCCGCATATCCGGCAACCGCCAAACGACAGTCATTTATGTTTAAATGCCAACAATTAAAAAATAAAAAAAAATATTTGTAGCACTGAAATTTATGAGGAACGTCAAAAGACCAACTTTATTGCCACATTTTTTTTTATGTCGCGTGAGCGCGAACCTTCACTCTCACGTTGCTGTTGGCGACCAAAAAAATCATTCTGTATTTGCAGTAAATGTATACAGCAAAAATGTAGCCATTTTCAATAGAATCAATACAATTGGAAAAAATATTCATGGAAAATTAATTTTCGCTTAAACAAAACAAACATTTTTAATGTGTGATTCGTGATCATCTCCATTTTGTTTTTTTTTTATTATTATTAGCTCATCAGAGTCGCTATAGAATTACAATTTGAAGCAAACACGATTTTTTATGCACTCAATGACAGAGCAAAGAAACACGAATCTTTTGGACGATGTTGAAGTTTGCATCGTTGGAAAACAACGAAATTCCTCATTTTTTATAGAGTTCAAAGTTTATTCTCAGTACTACGATAATTCGTCAATATTTATTTGAAACTTGAAAACTAAAACTGGAAAAAAAATTAGAAAAATTTGAAGAATTAATAAACAAACTTCAAGAGCATTCTTTTGGGAATATATTTCTGTAATTTCCGAAGTCAGTCATCTTGAATCTGGAGCCAGCAGGCCCAGGAAGTTCTCTAAATGTTCTCTAAATGCTAGAATATGATTCATCTATCGAAGACTAAATTCGTTTAATGTGATTTTTTTTTAGTAATATTACAGTTGAATGCATTTTGTTGAAAAGCCAAAAATTCGGGTGCAGTGACAACTGTGAGTATGCGATTACATTAGCAAATGGTCGTCCCATTTGACAACTATTTTTTTTTTCGCTTTTTTAAAACGAAAATCAAAACGGGGTCGTCCCATGTGACAGCTATTTTTTTTCGCTTTTTTGGGAATTTTTTTTGATGAACCATTAAAACACAATATCTTTGAATTTTTACCACACATTTATTAACATTTTTACAGTCCCTCAGAATTTTATAAAACAAAAATACCGAGTTGAATCGACTTTACACCGTTCGGAAGACACTCATGCGTTGGTTGACGGCTGCCATGATTCCGGAGGTTTTGCTCATCTGAAATCAAAAAATCAAACGGCATTTTAATTTGTAGACCTGAGACTATCGCTGGAACCAGAGTAAAGTAAAAATATCGAAAATTGAATTTTTGGCATGGTTTTAAAAGTCGAAAAAAAACGACGAAACTTGGAACTTAACATTTAAAACCGTGCCAAAAATTCAATTTTCGATATTTTTACTTTACTCTAGTTCCAGCGATAGTCTCAGGTCTACAAATTAAAATGCCGTTTGATTTTTTGATTTTAGATGAGCAAAACCTCCGGAATCATGGCAGCCGTCAACCAACGCATGAGTGTCTTCCAAACGGTGTAAAGCTGATTCAGCTCGTTATTTTTGTTTGATAAAATTCTGAGGGACTGTAAAAATGTTAATAAATGTGTGGTAAAAATTCAAAGATAGTGTGTTTTAATGGTTCATCGAAAAAAAATTCCCAAAAAAAGCGAAAAAAAAAATAGCTGTCACACGGGATGACCCCGTTAAGTGTGGTGCAAAGAGGGTTAAGACGCGGAATGTCACACATTTGCGATGCGTACCGTTATCACACATCCTAATAAGATTCTCACTTATAAAATTGATGAGCAAATGGAATGGCAGATGTTTGAAGTCACTTTGCAATTGATGCCAATGTTCAAGTAATCTGATGAGTGTGGGGTGAATGAAAAAAAGAAAACGTGTTAAAAGTTGTTGTTGAGTTGCCTCGGGGTTTGTCCGTGTGGTAAGAAAGAACGCGTGGTCTACAGCAGGCTGCATAAACGTAGTAGCAAAAGCAGCGAGGGAGATACGGTGGCTAGGTCACGGTCGCAGGGCGATGGCCTCTTACTCCTCCTTCTCTTTTGCCTCTTCTGCTTCTCTTGTGATGAGTTTCATCCTCGGTCTCCCCTTGTTCGAATCTCGTTTTATCCTTGTTTTTCGCGCATTATAGCTGTCGCGGTTGGTAATAATATCCATGGGGCGTTCACGGGGTTTTTATTCGTGTGGATGCATGCGTGTACGTCGTTGGTCGCCAAGGAAGAGAAGGAACGCCGGTAAACATTGTGGGCTCATCCATCAATATAATATTACACGGGCATGTCCTTCCGACCTCATTTTAGACAAATGTCTTGTAGGATTATCATTTAACTCTTCGTGCCATCCGCATCTTCTACGGCTTGTCTTGGATGCTCCAGTAAACATTTATCGGAGAGTATTTCCACTCGAGTTAACATCCTATCTATCGGGAGATAATGGATATAGGCAGAGGGGGAGGCTTTCTGTGTCAATGTCGAACACATCGTAAATTTAAACCAAGCTTTAAATGTGGACGGTATTGTAAATTTAAACTGCTTGGAGTTTTTCAGCATCCGTTGTTGTAGTTTGGACTGCTTGCCCCATTGTGAAGTTTTGAGCCTAAATCATTTGAGGAATATCACACTCGTTCAGCTTATCAACTTCCATGGAATTTTACTTATTTTTAATTTACCAATGGACCCTGAGATGTGCAAGTTAGCTGACGGGATGACGAAAGTATTTTCAAGAAAATCAAGAAGCTTCATGCGCTAATTATAGTTTGATACCCAATTGATTAATTCAGTAGATTAAAGAAGATCCAGGAATATTTTGTTTGGGTAATTTAAAAGGTATTTTGGACTGTGTTATTTTGGCTGATGAACGAATTTCATAGTTTCCTAAGTTCTTGAGGCATTTCCTTGCTAAAAATATGTGAGAATTTGAATCGGGCCAGGCTCCTAGGACAAGACGTCAATACCAGATCACTTCAATCCGATCTTAGCTCTAGATATTGAAATTTTGTTTTTTTTATGGCCCAAGATCGCGATTGTGATCATCATTTTGGATGAAATGATTTAGCACAACATTTCCTCGACTAATTCCCAAAACTAAGCTGTAGAAGCGAATCGCCTTATGCCTCTAATTCGGAGATTTAACTTTTCACCACTTTATCGGCAATTACTCAACTTTATATCAGTTTCTTAAGTTGGGAGTCTTTCGAAGTGAACATATCGATTTAATTTACATCGTTTTCACCACCTACGCACACACGTCATGTCCGTTGGGACGCCCGCGCTTCGTCTTATTTTTTTCTTCCTATTCCTTTCTCCTGCTTCTCGCTCGTCTGTCTTCAAAATAATTTATGGTGGTGATAAAAAATGGAAATTTATGCTCTACAACGGGTCGTTTTTTTCGGTTACCTCTTGCGAGAGTGTCCAAAGAGTTTTGTTGTTTTGCGCATCTTTGTCGTAAAGTTGAGTTTGACAAAAGATAAAAAGGTTAATTTTGATTCGCGAGTTCTGAGCTTGTAGGACACGCGTCAGGGAGCTTTGCGTTATTTATTTTCAGGGAATTGACACTAATAAAGAAAGTGGCTATCCGATCCTCTAATCTCTGACCTCACGTACTTTTCGCTATATATATACATACATCGAGCTCTCATCTAATATCTGGGTTAATCGAATAACCTTTATGTGCATATGCGCTGTCGAAGAAGATATAGAAGAAGCGCCACGTAAGCAAGAAGCGATCGAGTGGATTCTTTCTAACGTTAAGCACACTTCAGTCCATTTTTACATAATTTATAGTCTATCCAAACATCTGTGGCTGATAAGAATTATCAGAAAAACAAGCGGTACCAATGATATTTTCAGCCGAGCCATTAACGGAAGAAACCAGTTTAGGAGGCCGAAATTTTGGTGTTTTTCGTGAATTTTTTTAACTGGGAAGGAATAATCAGAATTTGTTTCAGCTTGGAGGATATTTTATTCATGTTTTGAAGTACACTTTGTAATTTTTTCAAGTCATTTCCGCCGGAAATAGTGGAGCTAGAAGCTGCTGTCCATGGACGACTTTTTTTCAATTGGTGGGCATTCTAGCTCAAAAAGTTATTGACCAATCGTTCTGAAAATTTGTGTGAATATTCTCTATTCAATTACAATCTATATGAACCTAACTCTGGGATGATATTATTATTAAAAATATTTTTTAATGCAAAAAAGGTGAAAAAATATGGTACAAAAACATGACATTGTGTTCAAACACCTCAAAAACATGCAATTTTCAACTTTTTTTATCACAATTAGGTTCATATTCTTAGGAAATATGTTGTTAACGAAAAAAGAAAATTGTAATGATTACAGATAAAAATTGTGACTTTAGGAATGCCCACCAGCAAAAAACTCGGATGACGATCGTCCATGGACAGCAGCTTCTAACTCCACTATTTCCGGCGGAAATGACTTGAAAAAATTACAAAGTGTACTTCAAAACATGAATAAAACATCCTCCAAGTTTAAACAAATTCTGATTATTCCTTCCCTGTTAAAAAAATTCACGAAAAATACCAAAATTTCGGCCTCCTAAACTGGTTTCTCCCGTTAATAGCGGACGGAACATCCAAAGGACGGACGAGCCGATGTGCTTTATGTGGATAAGATTATGGCTACAAACACGAACATTATTATATCACTAACGCAACCCTCTTTACCTCGCAATGTCTCTGAAACTAAACGATGAATCATTCTGAAATTTAGTCAAATACACCCGAGCAGTGTTCGCTCACTATTTTGTAAATTTTCGTCACACTGTACCCCAAAAGAGTGACATTCATTTGCATTTGGTACCGGCGATTCACATTTAAAACGGTCAATTCAGTTACGCAAACAACTTTTATTTTTGACTATTATGTCCAAGTGTTAAACTGCTGTAAAACCTCGAAAATATCGCCAATTCAAAATAACGCAGACATTTTGATATTAAACTTTTTTTTATAGGTGGAACAAAATTTAATAAAAAGTTTCAAAAAAAGCCTGCTACGAAGGTATTTTATGCTTTAGTTACTCATTGAAGCGTATTATCAGCACTTACAGATAATTGCCATCTGTATTTCACTATGTTTATCATATGATACGGTAGGTTTGGAGTTGCCTGACATATGATCATGTGCTTTTATGTTCCCTAAATATCTACATACATATATTTATACAACAAGCCTTTTATATATATTTTATTTATATACAAAAGGTTGAGAGCCAGCACATGCCCGTATAAACACAAAATACATGAATGTACTACCGGCAGAGAAAATATGCTTCTGGCAACATGCCTATTTCAATAAGCCCCTTTCATTCATCCTTCCATGACCGCGGTCAAATAACTATGCACGCATATGTTACATTTTCTCGTCGTTGGTCTCTCTTTCTCTGTTACTTCTTTTGTCGTACTTTCTCAGTGTTCATGGTGAAATTTGTGATAAAATTTCATTTTTACAAAACGGCAAATCATTTCAGGCCCTAACTATCTCATTAACCTTCCGATTGTAATTGCTCTGAAAGAAAGTAATTACTTAGTTTCCGAGTAAGAGGTAAATCAAGGGAATCGTTGTCGATATGTTGGTCAAACGTTTTTCGCTGAATTATGACGATGTAAAAAACATAAATTTATATAAGATTTGGTGAATAGTGATTTTAGTGATTTTCGTAAATCGCAACAAAAATCGCTGACACTCTCGTAAAAATATGCAATTGGTTAGTAAAATATTTCCGGGTCTCGATCGATATCGATACTGGTTTATTCTCTGATATAGCACGATCGTGAATAATTCAATTGTCCATTGTCTCGTATCCTTCGTTCCCAGCAAATACATATGTAAATAGAAAAAAAACAACTTTAATTCACTATTGAAAACGATTTATTTGCTCATTTATCGATTTATTTGCGTATTTATTGGCCCGGCCTAGCGTTCGAATGAAATGAGAATGTCTTGAAAGATCTTGACAGGGATATAAAGAAATGTAGAAAAAAATGCTCTTTTTCGAGTAGAACAGAGAGAGAGAGAGAGAGAGAGAGAGAGAGAGAGTTAAGAGTCAATAGTTGATCGTAAGACGTACCGGAGATCGTTTTTCTCCTTTAGAAAACAATGATCAATCAGAGACAATCTATTTTATTTTTTTTTAGTTAAAATAAAACGTTGATTCTATGTCCTAATATAGAGAG
>OZ022419.1:9924556-9953861 GCA_963989365.1 Rhimphoctona megacephalus
TTTATTTCTTTCACTTTTTTTTCTTCCTTTTTACAAATATATTTTTTTCGTTGCTCACAAAATGTGACTGAGCTTCTATTTTTAAAAAATCAATCGATATATCTCGTTTTTTTCATGATTAAATAATTGAAAAAAAATATAATAGCAAAGCAGCTCGTTAGCCTGAGAAAAATCCTAATCTAATTGAATGAATGTTGCCTGGGTTTGAAAAAAATCTCACTTTTTTTCCAATCCTCCCAAAAAAAAAAGGAATATTAGTATTCGTCGATAATCAGGAATAACATCCAAGACTAAGCCCGTGTACCTTTTAATACAGAACTCATAAAAAAGTCGTTTTAGTTGCGGAGACTGGAGACTAGTTAATATGAAAATGAAACCCAGTCACTCGATGACCGAATCACCTCAAAAGCTACACTCGTCGATGAAACAATTACTTAATATTTTTATTTTGTTCACGTATTTTTTTTTTTCTTTTTACAAAAGACGAATACTTTAGAGAGTTGTCAAGATTTCGTATAGATAACGATTGATTCATCGTTAAGGGTATGGGTCAGTCGGTATCTCGCCACTGTGCGAGTGCGAGAGAGATAGTTGCAAATTTCGAAAGTGAAATTCTTCGACACGGTTTGACCGATTACAAAAAGGCCCAGTCAGCCCATTTTTGCCATCGTCCTGCGTGGGCTAACAGAGCTTTTTTGTAATCGGTCAAACCGTATCGGAGAATTTCAACTTCGAAAATTCGAGGTGAGGTTAGGTGACTGATTCATCCTCTTAAGGCGGTCATCCCATGTGACAGCTATTTTTTATCGCTTTTTTTGGGAATTTTTTTTTATGAACCATTAAAACACACTATCTTTGAATTTTTACCACACATTTATTAACATTTTTACAGTCCCTCAGAATTTTATCGAACAAAAATAACGAGCTGAATCAACTTTACACCGTTTGGAAGACACTCATGCGTTGGTTGACGGTTGCCACGATTCCGGAGGTTTTGCTCATCTAAAATCAAAAAATCAAACGGCATTTTAATTTGTAGACCTGAGGCTATCGCTGGAACTGGAGTAAAGTAAAAATATCGAAAATTGAATTTTTGGCACGGTTTTAAATGTTAAGTTCCAAGTTTCGTCGTTTTTTGTCGACTTTTAAAACCGTGCCAAAAATTCAATTTTCGATATTTTTACTTTACTCTAGTTCCAGCGATGGTCTCAGGTCTACAAATTAAAATGCCGTTTGATTTTTTGATTTCAGACGAGCAAAACCTCCGGAATCATGGCAGCCGTCAACCAACGCATCAGTGTCTTCCAAACGGTGTAAAGTTGATTCAGCTCGTTATTTTTGTTTGATAAAATTCTGAGGGACTGTAAAAATGTTAATAAATGTGTGGTAAAAATTCAAAGATATTGTGTTTTAATGGTTCATCAAAAAAAATTCCCGAAAAAGCGAAAAAAAAAAATAGCTGTCACATGGGATGACTCCCTTAAGTCCCAAAATGGAATATTTCGGGAAACATTATTTCGCGTTTCGACTGTGTTAAATTTGGTATGAAATAATTGATAAATAAAAATTCACACGGTTGTTTATTTCTCATATAGGTTTTCAATCCCACGGCTTTATAGTGTTTCATCACCCACGTGAAAAATGAGGTGACTGAAGTTCCGTGGAATGTCTCGTCCGCACATAATAGCATCGGGAAACCTTACAAGAAAATCTCTTGCTCTTTCTCTCTTTTTTTCTTCCCTTGCTTCGGCCCTAGTTGCTTTCGCAATATTTTTAACTATGTAAGTTTAAGTTTCGCCATACTTAATTATACGGTGGTAGGTTAACTATTATTCTAATGCGATTCACATAAAAATAAATGATTTTCATTGTTCAGATGCAACCATTTTTTTTATTATTTTTTTAAAATATTTTTTATTTTATAAAGTTAACGTGGTCCCGAATTTTTTAATTCTTAAAATACGTTTTAGGTACTAAAAAACGAATCTGAAAAAAGTTTAAGCGAAATTTACCGTCCAGAATCGACCCTTTGCGACGTTTATTTTTATTCAAGAAATAAAAAATCTGGAAACTCTATAATTTTGTAAAATAAAAAAATATCAATAAATTTAGTCTCTGTAAATAGCGAGTACCGGACGGTAGATTTTCTTCAAACTTTTTTTCCATTCGTTGTTAAGAAATAAGTAATTCAGGAACTTTAACATCATTAAAAATAATCACTTATATACTTAGAATGAAATTTACAAATTATTATTTTTCTTCTGTGGTCACAAACGGATACGCATTTGTACCTATTTGAATGTTTTTTCACTTCTTTTCCATTTCGTTTTCACTCACGTTTGAAATTACACAATTTATATAATTGTTATTAGTCTTAATTTTTAAGTCCAATGTACTTGACTTACTTTAGGATTACCCAACTTGTTGGGTTTTCGTAATAGAAATAGTATTACGATTATTAGTTTCATGGTGATACTGAAATTACGATGATAATAAGATAATTGGTACGTCTCTCTTCCCTTGAGAGTTTTGCATAAGAAAAATAACCACATTGGATATTGACTTTCGAGGTGAGTACTATGGAATTAAGTAAGACTCGTGAAAGCGTGCCAATCCCAAGATATTGGAACAAATAGATACGAAGTGTAATGAAAATCGCGTCTGAAGTTTATGGGAATAAACAAAACGAGATATTAGGAGAAAAAAGAAAGTTATCGTGTATTTTCTTCGCCAATGCGCTCTTAATGAAATGCTAATTAATTGACAGCAGCCAATCCAGAGTAGGGTTAGAGCATTATCAATGTACGCGATACTCCCACTCCCTCTTATGGGTGCACCATATTGATCGTCACTAATTAATTAACGAAGAAGAAAACGTTCGTTCGAATCTACAATAAATAATTTATCGAATGAAATATCTGATTGCGAAGTACGATCGAAAGAATAGATATATCATGATTATGCAAAACGATAAACTATCAAAATGTCACTGAATTCGACGAATTAACTTTTTTCTGAAATCATATGTTGTCGTCTCTGTATTTACGTTGTTATTTGTCAGAATATTTTCTTGCATCGAAGACAGCCCATTTGCATATGGATTCCAAACTACGGTCACACACTTTTGTAACATTGTTAACGGGGTCACCCCGTGTGACGGTCGGTTTTTTAGCTTTTTTTCGGATTTTTTTTTGACGAACAATAAAAATACATAAACATTTGAACTTTTTACTATATATTTATTGATATTTCAACAGTAAGTCAGAATATTTTCAGACCAAAGTCTTCATCACAATGTGTGTTGCACCACTCCAAAGGCACCCATGTCGAAAAAAAGTTTGCCACGATATCTCAAAAACGGTTTGTCCGATCGCTTTGAAATTTTAATGGTAGATTCAGCACACGTATAGTCATCGATTAAACTAAAATAATGCAAACATTCCGAGTCGTTTTTTTTTTTATAACAAAATAATCGAAAAAAATCATGAAATTTGAAAATCATTTTTCAAAAACATGTCAATTATTCAATTTTCAATATTTTCGAATGATTCCAGTTCATCGAATAGCCACAGCTTCACAGATTAAAATGCCGTTTGGTTTTTTCATTTCAGATAAGCCAATCAGCCGGAATCAGGGAGAAAGTCGACAAACTTTTTTTCGACATGGGTGCCTTTGGAGTAGTGCAACACACATTGTGATGAAGATTTTGGTCTGGAAATATTCTGACTTACTGTTGAAATATCAATAAATATATAGTAAAAAGGTCAAATGTTTATATTTTTATTGTTCGTCAAAAAAAAAATCCCAAAAAAAAAACTAAAAAAACCGGCCATCACACGGGGTGACCCCGTTAAGGCGCACCACTAGTGTGACTGCCCAAAAAAAGGTGATTTTCGAGAATTTATTGAAAGAAAAGTATTGCATCGAATGTTTTAAAATTTCAAGGATATATTTGTGTATAAATTATGTATATACAGTAATTTTTTTGTATGAAAATATTCAATTTTCAGCGATTTATGCGCCGTCTTCCGAGTCTCAAAAAAAAAAAGTTTTCCCACTGCTGCAGTGATTGCGGCCTTCAGAGTGCTTGAGATAAAAAAATAAAAAAAAGTTCGTTAAACTAGAAGGTATTGCCTGTACAATGACGCAGGATTGTGAAAAAAATGAAAATCCAACAAAATGGCGGAGTTTTGAAAAAAAGTTCCAAATTACGCTTAACGGACAACACCAGTGTGACGGCTTCAAAAGATCGATTTTTTGAAAACCATTTTAAAAAATCTAAAATACTTTTAAAATTGAAATGCCGTTGGACCCAGGTCGAAAAAATAATTATTTTCGTAGATATTGAATATTTTGTGGAGCGGTGCAGCGGTCCGCGACGCTCGGGGTCACAACTTTGAACGCGTTTTTCTCAAAACCACTTTTTTGAGTGCGGCACGCAGCAGAACTCGAGCAATTTTTATCCGATCGACTTCAAATTTTTACTGTATCAATAAAAGTAGATTATCTAGAGAAGCACATAAGATTTTTTCGATATCTCAATAATTATAAAAGTTATAGCCTATTTTCGACGAGAAATTTTGCTCAAAAATCATTCTTTAATTTCAAAGGCGTGCCTATTTTTTAAAAATCAATATTTTTCCAAATCCCTATGTACTTCTCTTCAAAATATCATATTATTAACGAAAACACTCGGTATTTTTTTTCAGATCGACGTTGAAGAGAGTTCTGCTGCGTGCCGCGAACCATTGCGGAGATGACGCGAGAGCTTCCCCAGCGCTACCATGTAGCGTGAAAAATGTGAAAAAAATGATTTTTGATACATTAATAAACAAGGAACAAAACCCAAAAAAAAATTTTCGAATATCTCTTTTTTCCCCCACAAAAAAAAATTCTTGAAAAATGTGAAAAAAATAGGGGATCACAGTGGTGTCCGTTAAAAATCTGATGGTTTTTTGCATGGCAAATTGACATTTTTTATCCAATCGAAAATCTGGAGGGTCATTGTATGAAGAAACAAATATTCAATACGCTAAAACAAGATTCAAGTCGATCGGATGATTTGTATTCGAGTTAGAACTGCAGCTAATTTGAAAAATGTCGTTGTGAGAAAAACGCGTTGAAAGATAAAAATACTGATTTCATTATTAGAGCAGCTGCTCTTTAGGAGGTTGTAGTTCAAGAACTATTTGAGATCCGCACTTGAAATTTTAGTATGTTATTCTTGAAGGTATAAACTATCGAAAAATGAAAAAAAAATCGATTTTTTGAAAGTGTCACACTAGTGGTGCCCCTTAATAGGCTCTACTGTACTTATGAATTCATCACTGAAAGAAATTTTGTTCCATTAGTGAGAAATTTTTTTATCATCGTGCTATTAGAAATAATTGCAGTTTTTGGACCGAATTACTGGCCCATAACGTTACGAGTAAATCAACTAAATATCTTTCAATTTCCAATAACGCGAATGACAGAATCTTATTTATTTTTCTAATAATAACTGACAGATTATCAACGGTGGATGAAAAAGAAAAATGTGCAAAGATGTTTTTTTTTTTTTTCAGAATTTCACGATTTGACTATTCTGTCATACAGCGGATTTTTTAAAGTTCGAAGGGTAGCTCTTGATTACTCAAATCGAAGCTGTAACGTACCAGAGTGACATAATTTTTAATCCTAGTATTTAGGATTAGGTAATTTTCGATCAAGCAATTAGCCTATCAGGAAACTTTCAACAACCGACTATTTTGGAGTGGATACCAGCACGATTAGTGGGAGAAAGACAACAAACCGAACAATTTTATAGTAAGTACTTCTGTACACAAATCGATGAAAAGAAAATAGGTGAAAAAAGAGTAGAAAACCCGTCGACCCACGCTTGGAAAGGTCGCACAGTACACACGACACCTGACGTCGACTCCGCCCTGATACTTTCTCGCAACTACGAGTCACGTTGCATACATCGAGCCACTCCAGACTTCGTGCATTCGTATAACTTTTACTTTTTCGCAAAAACTTTAACATACCCGTTACTTGTACCAAAAAGAGAGAGAGAGAGAGAGAGAGAGAGAGAGAGAGAGAGAGAGAGAGAGAAGATTGTAAAGAGATTCTTTAGATCATAGAATATGAGACGGTGTGGAAGATCCAAAGAGTGTACATTATCGAAATACCCAAAGCCCATGCCTAAAAATCTCACACATGAGAGACGCGCCAGGGCACCAACAAAAAAACCGTAAGAAAACAGAATATAAATGATATTTAATGAGATAATCAGCTTAATTCCTGATTTATCAGGCTCGTTGGTTGGGCGTTTTGAATAGACGAGTTTTATTGAGGCTCGGCTGGAGTGCGGTAAGAAGAAGAGACGTTGATGACGATTTAAAGAGGGCATAAACACGGAGAAGGGCGGGTCTTGTTATGCCGGAATACGTCGATCGAGCGACCATTAATTTCGGGCTTCTCCGAGGTTATTTTTACGTCTGGATGTCTAGGAAAAAGAGACGAGGGTTTCTCAAAAGGAATCTTGGACTTTTTCGAGAATTCTCTCTCTCTCTCTCTCTCTCTCTCTCTCTCTCTCTCTCTCTCTCTCTCTCTCTCTCTCTTTCTCTCCATATCTATTCTTCTTGCAACGATGTGACGATCGGTTGAGAGGAAGGCAAAGGAGGTGGGAAGAACGGAGTAAGAAAAGGGTGTTGTCTATGAGGAAGAAGAGGACAAGGTGAGGTGCAGGAGGAGCTGGAGCACGGATAGTATACATTTCTTATTGGTACATGTGTTGGTCCGTGGTATTGGTACATATATATGTATATATATACTCATATATACGAATAGAAGGATTGGAGAAGGGAGGTCGCAGCGGCCTCGCGGAGTACGAGAGCAGGTTCATTGACCTCGTCGATACACCTTTTACTACAAACCATCGTAGTATATGCATACATACATACATACATACATATATATATATATATATATATATATATATATATATATATATATATATATATATATATATATATATATATATACACACATACAAAATAGCGTGTGCAACCGCAAGCTTTGAGCCAAGTCTCCTCGAGAGTATCAGCGAGCGTTTACACGTAACGATATATATATATATATATATGGGGCATTCCATGCCAAATCGGGCGCTTTTGAAATTCGCATTTTTTATTGTGTTGATTTTTTTTCTCTAATAGAACTCATTGAAAGGAACTCGTCTGGTTTTTTTTTTCTTTTTCAAATTTTTATCTTAACACGTTCATCGGAAACGAATTTTTGAAAAATTTTCCGATTTATTTCTTTAAATATCAATAACCCTCTCAAAAATGCAGTAAACCGAATGGATGAGGGGTCAAAATTTCAGTTTTAAAATGTACTTTCATATGAGAATATGTAGGAATTCATCAAAACATTACATACAATAATTTTTTAAAATTCTAAGCGAGAAATGTTATTTTCCACAGTGTTAGCCCCCTTCGATTTTGCTCTTGAATTTTTATCGAAAACTATCATTTTTTTAATGATTTTTAAACCTAGTTTGATGATGGAAAAATCGTTCGTTGTATTTTTTATAATTAAATTGTGGATTTTTTTACTATTAATCATGCACAAATCCCAGAAAAATCATACAAACCGAATGGATAAGGGGGTCAAATTTTTCGTTTTGACAGGTGCTTTCGTTTAAAAATATGTCAACAATTATTTATAAAGATTATATAAATCAATTTTTTAATTATAAGCAAGAAATGTTTTTTTCTCGCAGTGTTATAGTCCCTTTTGATTTTGCTGTTAAATTTTTATAGAAAACTATTATTCATTTAATGCATTTTAAGACTAGTATGATCGTGAAAAAAAATATTAGTCTAATCAACAACAAAAATCTTTAATAAAATTAACAATTTGAAAAATAGAACTAGCTATTTTCTCACGTTCGTACTCAGCTTAAAATTCATTAAATGAATCATGCTTTCGTACAAACATTAAAGAAACAAATTAATTAGTACAAGCGCTATGAAAAAAGGTTATTTTATCTTAGAATTGGAAAAACTAGGTAATGCAAACTTGGAATAATTTTTTCCATATTTTTAAACAAAAGTACATTTCAGAACAAAAATTTTAAACCCCTGAACGATTCGCCTTGTTCGATTTTTCAGGGAGTTACAGATAATTGATTGTAAAAAAAAAAAAAAAAAACAATATTTTAATTATAAAAATATACAACGGACGGTTTCTCCACGATCACAACACTAGGCTTAAAATTCCTCAAAAAAATAATAGTTTTTTATAAAAAATTAACAGCAAAATCGAAGGGGGCAAACTATGTGGGAAAAAACATTTCATACTTAAAATTGAAAAAATTGATTCACCTAATGTTTTCATAATTTTCTGAATGTTTTTAAATGAAAGAACATTTTAAAACTAAAATTTCGATCCCTCATCCATTCGGTTTACTGCATTTTTCAGAGAGTTATTCATATTTGAAGAAAAATCGGAAAATTTTTCAAAAATTCGTTTCCGATGAACGTGTTGAGATAAAAATTAGAAAAAAAGAAAAAAAAAAAATCAAACGAGTTCCTTTCAATGAGAACAATTAGAGAAAAAAAAATCAAAACAATAAAAAATGCAAATTTCAAAAGTAATCGATTCGACGTGGAATACCCCATATGTACGTATTACGTATCGCCAGTAGCTGTACCTGGTAGCCGCGTACGGTAGTAACAGAAAATTCTCATGGCTGCTTTTCTATACCTTATCTGTACTCTTTGTTTAATCGTTTCTATATGTGTCCATGTATAATTATGTATTTAAATAATGACACATAGATCCATATGGGGATACGAATACCAAATTTGAAACTATTAACTGTGATATCGTATCAGTTTTTTAATTCACGTAGTATTCGGTATCGGCAAGATTTCCGATAATTCGACGTGATTATCTATCAAAAGATTTCTGCTTCTTTGAACAAAAATTTACATAATTTTATGAAAAAATGAACAAATGATAAAAAAAATAAAAAATAAAATAAAGATAAAATTCAGATGAATCGTATTGAAGTCGAATAAGTTGATATGTTGCAAAGACGATCGTGAATATATTAGTATCGATATACGAAAACGTATCTACGCTGTGTATAAAAAAAAAAAAAACGATATTTCGAAAACTTGAATATTTTTATTTGGAAGCATTTGACAGTTGAAAGAAGAACGTCAAAACGACGTGAATATTTTAGTGATTTCGTATGCACAATATGTATAGAAAATCCATATGAATAAGTTATGCTGTTTCATGCGCCATATCGATTATTTCATTACCGGCTCGACGAGAGAGCGACTTTCTAATGAGTGTTAACGAGCCGAGACCAAAGTAACCAGATTACACATCGAGAGCTTGCCTCAGCCTCCTAAGTCCGTAGTCTTACGACTGGTATAATTTTTCCGTGTAATAATACGGGGCACGCGAATGGAAAATAAAAAAAATAAATAAATAAATAAAAATAAAAAGGAAGAAAACTCGACGGGCTATTTTGGTCGGAAAGTCGCGTCATTCGCGAAAATGTAAGACGAGAGAACGCTTCTGTGTGTGACTGGCTGGTTTTTCTCACGAATTCAAAGCCCAGTAAAAACGAGAAAGACTGCGCTGCTCTCGAGGGAGAAGAAAACAAGCCGGAAATTCGACTCTCCCGTGGTCGCCCAGCTGAGAGAATGTACCGGAAACAACGGTAAATATTCCTTCCTTTCGGGGCTCTTTCTGTATTATTATCATTTTTTCCATTCAATTTTGTTCTCGTCTTTCGAAACTCCTTTATTTCTCTTTTGAATGTTAAAAAATTACTTTCGACGTTTTTCTCCGTATTGAAAATCGTGAAAATGGCTAAAGAAAATGACCCATGTATTGGATTTTTAAGCTCGTTGCCCGTTTTTGACACTGAGATTAAAAAAAAAAGTTTTTTGTCAATCGATTTGCATTTGTTTTTTTTTTATTTTTTATTCACATTTCTTTGATTTAACCTTCATTATTATTATTAAATACGTTTTTTCTTTGTACTGTTTCTCGATCTTTTTAAATTTCGCATTTCTAATAATCTTTCTATCTTAGGAGTTCAAAAATATTTCCTTACTTCGAAAGATTTTTCTTTCCATCTAGAGCTCTCTAATTTTTCATCTCTTTTGTTGGAATTCATTTTCGATTTTTCGTTTCTCGTCAAAGTTTACTTCCTTGTATTCCTTCTTTTAATAGTTTTTTTTTTATATATTTCCGTTTTTCATAGTCACGTGTTTCTTTTGTACAGTCACAAAACACATGCTGACAGGAATGCTCATTTTTTATAGCAACTTTCCTATTATAAAAAAATAATAATAATAATAAATAAAAAAAAAACATTCTGAAAAACGACATCGAAAGCATGAAAAGAAAATGGCATTTTTTTAAATCCCAAAAAGACTCGTTTTTCATATTGTAATCCAACAGTACTATCGAGGTATCATAAAAGCGGACGATGAGGTCAACGTCTCTATTCTAATTCTCATCAGAATGCTGTTCAATAAATCTCAACAGATTACAACAATTTTTTCAACATTTTTCTACCTCATATTGAATAATATCTTCATTTTATAATCGAAAAAAAAAAGGCAAGTCTCGATTTAGAACATTTCGGAGTTCAGTTTATCTTTTTGTAAGCAAAAATCGAGCCCGAAGAGCTTCAAAGCGAGGATAATTGAATTGAGCATGTCCTGATTCACAAGAGGACACCGCGTCCTTGTCAAAGAGCAAAGATCGAAAGAATTTCATGGAAAAATAAATGAATCACATATTCAATGTATACGTTTACATATTCCACCCCCCACCATCGTCAGGCTGTTAAAGATATGAGGAGGAATGGCGTGCCATACTCCGGAGTGAGATTGGGTTGGATATGCCAGATTCTGAGAGATTCAGAGGTGGGTTCGGAGTCCCGAAGAGAAAGATGCATAAAAGCAGAAGCTCGAGAGACCATGAAGGGTGGGAGGATGAAAGGGGTGAGCTGGTAGGCGGGGGAATTGGGGAGAGGAGAATCAGAAGTATGTAGCACGAAACGCAACAGCATCGTATTTCTTTTGCGTTCTTTATCCCGGCTCGAACACGCGGTCCCGACCTTCCAAGGCCACCCCGAGATGAAGGCTCGAGAGAATTGCGGGCGGGAAGAGGCGAGGAAGGGAGTGGAGGGCGGGCGAGGGGGAAACGTTGCTGCGAAACGCAAAGGCAAATATCAGGACGGGAGGAAAGGAGAGAAGAAGAAGGAAGGAAGAAGAGAAAGAGAAGGTAAAGTCTACGTTTACCCCACAGCAGAATGAATCACGGTGAATTCGGATTGTCGCCAATGCGGTGCGTGAGTTCGTTCCCTTTGCCGCAGACTTTGTCCTTCAAGTCTCTCTCTCTCGGTTTCCCACAACACAAATGTATACGCGTCTCTCGAGTATTTATGTATCAGCATTTACCGGGAGCGAAAGAAGGCACCTCCGAGATCCTTATCTCGGACAAATTCTCCGGGAGCAAACATTCCAAATATTTAGAGAACGAGAGAGGAAAGAGAAGAGATAATGGAAAATTAATTAATAACGATACGGATCGTATGATTCTTTTAAGTTTTGCCCATATGGCGCTACACGAATGTGAAGAAACATCGGGAATGTTTCTCTCTCTCTCTCTCTCTCTCTTTCTTTCTCTTTGTTTCTTTTTCCCTTTCTCTCTTTCTCTCTTTGGATCTAATCCTTTCACTCCTGACGCGCACATGTACAAGCCTCGGGCGAGACACCGGAGCAGTTCAAGGTCGGAACGCACGAGGAGAGGTCCTTGCCTCTGGGAGAAGCAAAGTCCTCGATATACATATGCATATACCGTCTGGAGTTTACACTTCACTAAACGTATTGCGTGTATATATGCATAAATAAAATGTGGTCAATTCTTAGTCGTGATTCAGCCTCAGGACAGATCTTTACTCCACAAACGTAAATTTTTAACTTCAAAGAGATACTTCTGTCATTTCACTAATGACATTTAAAAAATTTATGATAATAGAGTCAATAGAATTCAAGGGAACGTTACGTAATATCTATACTAATTGCTCATCCAATTAAATCGACTGAATGAAATAGAGTTATTTATCATAATTAAATAACTGATCAATCGAGTAGAAAGAAAAATTACGAGTCGCGATTACAATAACGGGCGTAAACATACATTTTTTCACAATTCCTCAAGAGTTTATGGTCGATATAAAAATCGATTGCGAGACTCTCGCGTTTCTCGCGATGGCTTGACGCGTGGGAAAACTTCTCTCTCTCTCTCTCTCTCTCTCTCTCTCTCTCTCTCTCTCTCTCTCTCCCCCTCTCTCGCTCTGTTTTTCTTTCACTTATAGAGTGAACGGCCTTTCATGGTGGCCGTAACTCATCAAGTTGCGCGCGCCATTGCGTGTCGCCACAAACAAGCAAGATATAAATGTTCCTCGCCACTGTTCGCGATTGTAACTTTTTTGTCATCGAGCAGGCGGTTCCCTCGGATTATACTGGCGATACAGAAAGAAATAGATAATAGTTGAAGGAGTGAACTAATGCGCTAGAGGGCGCTTTCGTATTGCGAAGCGCGCAGCGACCTCTTTAGGCAAGTGTTTGTATCACGTGGTACAATTGCAATATGTTTTATCACACGCAATATAAGAGAGCAGCGAGAAGAGCAGCAGCGAAAGAAGGTACCGGATTTACGAGCGAGTTGAAGCGGCAACACAATTGCAAAATTCCTTCGGATTCCACGGGAATCGACGCCCCTAAACATTTTATCGTTCCATGCACCAATACACATGTTGTATTGTACACGAGTATTCAACGACCGAGCAGTATACCTTGGATGCAGCTGATTTTTCTCTTTCTACTCGATGCCCTTTCGAACGTACAGGCATCGCGTAAATAAATGATTCGCCAATTGTACAACAGTTGCAACTATCTTTTGCATCATTAATTGTCAGATAAAAATTTAAAATACGGTCGTACAATTTATTTCAGTGTGGTTTCGAAAGGTAAAAATGAGTACGAGGCTTCGGGTTAGCTCAGCTTGTGATGATGTCAGCGTGGCAAGATTTAACGTTCGACCAAATACCCGAAGCTAAACGAACAATACGAGGCAAAATACGACTAATCTCATAAATACGAGAGGTTAGTTATTAAATTGAAGTCTAGACGATCTAGTTTCACATAAAATCGAGAAGAGAATTATTTAGCTTTTCTTTAAGGGGCCAGTCCACTTTGAAAATTTTAAAAAATCCATTTTTTTTTTACTGTTTTCGAAAGTACATACATTCAGAAATATTGTGTCAAAATTTTATGAAAATCCGAGCTCTCTAAGTATTTTTTTTTTTTTTACCTGAACGTCAGGACCTCATTTCGTCTACCTGAGCGTATATAAACTTCAAACGCATTTTTCTCGAAACAACGTTTTCAAAATCTAGCTCCATCGTATCTCTAAAACTAATAAACCAATTCTCTTGAAATTTGAACCACATATTGTAAACATGATTCGCAACAAGATGACCCTCGATGGTTTTAAAATTTTGATTTTTACTCTTTCTTTTTGTGAAAAACTGCGAAAAAACGCGATTTTTTTATTACTTTTTTCGTTTTTCATCTGCCATTTTTTTATTTTTTGGTAAAACTTTATATCCGAGGGTCATTTTGTAGCTGGTGTCATACCGAATCTAATGGACTTTGATTTTTTTGTTTCAGACAAGCCGTTGCCGAGTTGTGATGGAGCTACCTAGCCCACCTATTTTTGAGACGTTATGTTAAACTATAGTTTTTGTACTTAAAAATGAATAAAAATGAATTAAAAAATTTTTTTTTACGTATTTCAAGACTTTATTTATCAAGCCCAACAACTTTTATATTCACATCTTTTATAAAATCCTCAAAAACAAAAATCGCGAAAATAGCCTTTTTTTCGTGGCTCCAAAGTGGACTGGCCCCTTAACTCTAGGTAATCTTGTAGAGAAAAAAAAATATTAACGGACGATGAAGATTTCGTGAAGAATTAAATCTAATCCCAAGTCTGAAATTTTAATTCGCAAAATACAAATGAAATATCTTTAGTAATAGCATTGCTGAAACATTTTTAGTCGGAGAACGTTGAAAACCTGATTAAAGTATGAAAAATAAAGAAAAAACCAGAATATAGCGAATTTATGTACGCGCGCGCATGTGCGGTATCAACGATAAAGACGATGACGAAGAGTATAGTATACGATTTTATTTCCGGAGCAACACATTTCATCCCGGCGCCTGGTCGAGTTTTCTCTCATCTTCAACTCTTCGAACCTGCTCTCCCAAGTTATTTTAGAATCTCCGATCACGCATCGCCGACTCTTTGTGTCGAGCAGGAAACCACGAAGAGAGAGAGAGAGAGAGGGAGAGAGAGAGAGAGAGAGAGAGAGAAAATCAACCTAAAAGATCAACAACGCGTGGGGGGCGTTCAGTTGTGACCAAAAATAATACCGCGGACGAGGATGACGCGCGATCTTGATATTCTGTCTTCAACTTTTTTCAGTACATGCCCATCAGTCCAAGTTTCGAAGTTCGATCACAGTTATGGACTTTTGATAAAGATTTGATGTAATTAATCCTCTTTATTGAGAACTATCAATCAGCCTGTAGCGGAATTGAGAAGCTTTCCATCTCAATGGCTGGTTTAATGAATTTACTCAATAAATATTACAGAACTTCACATTACTGATTACAACTATTTTAAAAATAGTTTTAATGTCGAACTCCACGACGGAAGTCTAAATAACTCGCGGACAATTCTGTTGTCAAGGAAGCTTATTCAATGATTGAACGTACTCGAACAATGTGCAACTGACCCTCTCGTCAATTGATCTATTCACGAAATTGCGAGCTACCACAAGGTAACATTACAAACAACCATAAGAGCTGCAGTGGCCTCTTAGTTTAACGCGTAAATGTTACATTACGGATGGATATATATACAAACACACACACACACACACACACACATATATATAAAGTTACTTCAACAGCATTGTGGCACGTTCTTGCGTTTACTCGGTGAAAGTCGTGAAGCCACTTGGATCTGTATGTATGCAGTTTTACAGTTTGCGGGAAGGAAAGAACGAAGGAGTTGAGTATCCCGAGAAAGAAAGACAACTATATCGACTTGAACAAGCAACTTGTATTATTACGGCCTCCTCGATTCACGAGTTTGGTAGATTATTGGGCGGGTTTTTCCATTCGACCTCTTAACGGGGAGCCCCTAAACTCGATTCCAGTGGGAAAGGCAATGGGACTGTGTGAAATTGAATTGTACGGGAGTTCCCGATGTTTACATCGTTCCAAATATGCAATCGCGACTGAGAACAATGAATTCTCGAAGTGTGACGAAATTGGAGTTCCTCCTTCGCGGCGTGCATGCTTGACGGAGTAACGTAACGAAGGCCCTGAGGCTTCCGACAGTCAAAAAATTCATTAACGGGAGAAACCAGTTTAGGAGGCCGAAATTTTGGTGTTTTTTGTGAATTTTTTTTAACAGGGAAGAAATAATCAGAATTTGTTTAAACTTGGAGGAAATTTTATTCATGTTTTGAAGTACATTTTGTAATTTTTTCAAGTCATTTCCGCCGGAAATAGTGGAGTTAGAAGCTGCTGTCCATGGACGACTTTTTTTCAACTGGTGGACATTCTAGCTCAAAAAATTATTGGCCAATCGTTCTGAAAATTTGTGTGAATATTCTCTATTCAATTACAATCTGTATGAACCTAACTCTGGGATGATAATATTATTAAAAATATTTTTTTTAATGCAAAAAATGTGAAAAAGCATGCTATAAAAACATGACATTGTGTTCAAACACCTCAAAAACATGCAATTTTCGACTTTTTTTGATCACAATTAGGTTCATACTCTTAGGAAATATGTTGTTAACGAAAAAAAAAAATTGTAATGATTACAGATAAAAATTGTGACTTCAGGAATGCCCACCAGCAAAAAACTCGAATGGCGATCGTCCATGGACAGCAGCTTCTAACTCCACTATTTCCGGTGGAAGGGACTTGAAAAAATCACAAAGTGTACTTCAAAACACGAATAAAATATCCTCCAAGTTTAAACAAATTCTGATAATTCCTTCCCTGTTAAAAAAATTCACGAAAAACACCAAAATTTCGGCCTCCTTAACTGGTATAGGATTGAGTGAAAAATGATGATCGGCGCAGGGGCCAACAAGGGGCCACACAACTGGTAATGCTAAAAATCTTGTACAAAAAATGCCACACCCACGCATCGGTCGAGGCAGCTTGGGGTGAAGAAGTCGAGGTTTCAAGAGAGCAAGAAAAAGCGATCACATCATCGGACAAACGAAGAATTACGATTGCCGGAGCGTTAAGAAAATGGAGGAGAGGGTAATTACGCTTTACTGCAGTAGACACGTCGGTGAGAGGCTGCACCCATCATATACAGGTGCACATGATGCAAGGAATATTTAATAGTTTTACAAGCTTTGTATATAAACGTGTGTGGGAGATCCAATCGCCTCGTAGCGAATTCAGCTTGGTTCACCAACGGAGTTTATCGTGTTTCTAGAATGTTGATCCTTCCATAAGCACAACGACACACACATTTAATATATCTCAACGGTGTTTTTCCACTTTCGAAGAAGGAGCGAAAGGCTGCTTCGATTGGGGGAAACTTGGCGCCACTGATTGGACAATTTAGAGACGGATCAAACGACTTTTCGATAAACCTTCAACGAATTGCTTCATTGCAAGATCTTCGTGCCCGAAAGAGATCCATATCGTGGATGATAATCAATTTGCATGACGAATTGTCACCATTAAATTTGTGATACTTCATCAATACGTTTAGCTAGTTCAAAAATTCATATCAATTTAGTTGAGGGCTACTGTACAAACGTATCCGTGTTGCAAAGTATCCGTTCACTTGGTGTGATACTTATGAGAGGTTAGCACATGATGTAGCGTTATAAGATCTAACATATTGCGAAATCTTCGACTGAACCACACTGAAAACCGAATTTTGTTGAAATATTGAAATATTTTATTGGGACGTATTCAACAAAATTATTTCGTCCAGACAAGAAAATTTCAAATGTTACAAAAAAACTTCGTTACACTGAAAAGAAACTATATTGAAACGCCAAGAATTTTGTTGCCTGGACGAAATAATTTTGTTGAATACGTTCAACAAAATAAATTATGTTCAAATTTTGAACAAAATTGGGTTATAGTGCACTTACGGCTCTTTCCTGTCACTCGAAATGTTACGGTCATACAACGAATATAGTTAATGATTCTAAACGTTTGTTCCATGGAAACTTCCGTTGTACGATGTACTATTATTATACTCTACGATCCAGTATTTCATCCATAATTATCATATATAGGACAGAAATTATAGTATGGTCAAAAATATTACGAAGAAAAGAGCCATTAAATCTCAGGCTTTATTTTCTCTGTCCTTTCTCTCATTATCGATGGTCCAAAAAAAAAGAGCCAGAGGCCATCTCGATTATGCGCTGATCCGTATGTCGGTATTTTATCCATCCCAGTCTTCTTTTGGCCGGGAAAGTCATCCCTTCGTCTCGACAGGCTCTCAACCCGTCTTATAGCGCAGATATATTACTTTTTTTTTTTTTTTCTAGATCACGAGTTTCGTAACAGCAATATATGTAATAGCGTAACGATACGAGAGACTGTACGGTGGATAAAAAAAAAAGTATATGTATACGCTCTCGACGGCCTTGGGAAGCCTCTCTCGACACGAACGTATTACGCGTTATTTATATACATATATATGGGGCATTCGATGCAAAACCGGCCAGTCCGTGAGCCCGATCATATTTTATTTTGTCGAAATTTTTTTAAATGCTCATAACTTTTTCAGCAACAGAGATATCAAAATAAAATAGAAGGTAATTTTTTTCGTCTTGAATCGTAGTTTCGTAAAGAAAAATACAAAAAAATTATAAAAAGGCAATTTTATATATTTTTTTTAGTTTTAATCCAAAAATGTTTTTTTTTTCTAAAAACTTGGACCATTTAGATTTTTTTGAAAAAATTCACCTTTTTGTAGACATTTTTCTACGTGTCTCGAAAAATTCGCAGCTTGTCATATCCATCCCTTCTATTTTTTTCTCATTTTTTACCACGGTTAAACCAATAATAATTAGTTGTCAATTCTGAATTATATTTTTTTATTGTTTTTTTTTCCTCCCCTCATAATTCCATTCCTCAAGAAATTATGGATGAAAAAAATTAATAAATAAATATTGGAACTGATTTCCATGTTTTCTTCAGTTTTCAATCAAACATTTTTTTTTTTACAACTTGGGCCATTTGGATTTTTCTGAAAAAATTCACCATCTTTCACGACACATTTTTACACGTCACAAAAAATCCGCAGCGTGTGATATTCATGAATAAGCATTAATAATTAATAATCATTGGTTTACACATGGCAGAGAATTTAAAAAAAAAATAGAATTTATGGATATCACACGCTGCGGATTTTTTGGAACGTGTGAAAATGTGTCGTGAAAGATGGTGAATTTTTTTAGAAAAATCAAAATGGCCCAAGTTGTAAAAAAAAATGTTTGGTTGAAAACTGAAAAAAAAAAAAAAAAAAAAAAATCAAGGAAATCAGTTCCAATATTTATTTACTAACTTTTTTCATTCATAATTTCTTGAGGAATGGAATTATGAGTTGAAAAAGAAAAAAAAAACAATAACAAAATATAATCCAGGAATGACAACTCTTTATTATTGGTTTACACGTGGTAAAAAATGAGAAAAAAATAGAAGGTATGGATATCACAAGCTGTAAATTTTTCGAGACGTGTGAAAATATATCTAGAAAAGTGGTGAATTTTTTCAAAGAAATCAAAACGGTGCAAGTTTTGAAAAAAAAAATATTTTTGGATTAAAACTAAAAAAAAAAAAAAACATATGAAATTGCTTTTTGATAATTTTTTTGTATTTTTTTAAATGAAACTACAATTCAAGACGAAAAAAATTACCTCCTATTTTATTTTGATATCTCTAAAGTTGAAAAAGTTATGAACATTCAAAAAAATTTCTTGCGAAATTTTGAAAAATTCATTACTTTTAATCGGGTTGAGATAAAAATCTAAAAAAAATCCTAAAAACTCCTTTCAGTAGTTACTCGAGAATGAAAAAAAAATTCGACACAATGAAAAATGGTCGTGGTCACGGACTGGCCGGTTTGACATGGAATGCCCCATAATACATACATGCATGTGTATACCTTCATATGTTGTATGTACATGTTACCTGTTCACCGGTGCTGGACGTTCGACCGTTTTCTGAAAAGCCCGAGAACACTTCGTTCTCTCACTGCGGCTGCATACTCGAGAAGGCGCGTCATCGCGTCCAATTACTTGATCGCGTTTGTTCTCTTAATATACATATAATCCATTGCGATTTTTATGAAGCAACTGACATAAATAAACAAACGAATATAGCGTTACAATTATCCCGTTTTATGTCAGTGTCCTACCGTCGTGAAAGAGGCGAAAAAAAAACTACATTTTTACACCGTATCAATATTATATTTACATTTAGAGAAATGTAAAGTTCGAAAAAGATTTTTAACAGGTTTGCTCCGATTGAAAGCCCCTCGATTTGATTTATTCAAAAATCCTTAAACACACGTCTGAGGGCTTTAAGTATATGGATCAAGTTGAAATTTAGCATTGCCAGCTGACGTGACTCGTGAGTAATCTTGGTAAATGGAAACACGAATATCTGACACGAGCTCGATTAAGAGGGATCGCGGTCGAAGGCGAACAGGACCCTAAAAAGGTTAATATTCGTGGTATCGGGACGAAGAAAAATTAATTTGCAGCGGTGATGAAAACAAAAAACGGTACCTCGCCCCCGAACGGGGAACATAAACGTCGGGCCAACGCGAACGACCTCACCCGTGAAATCAACGCCTTGAAGACTCGAGGCTTCGACGAGGAGGGCCTCGAACAACGAAGAAACAAAAGAGCCGTACGTGGGCGATTCGCTGCTGGTTCGACCCAACTTCAGATTGGCTTAACGGTATATTCGTCGTCGTACCAAGCGAGAAACAGAGAGGAAGAGAACAAAAGCGAATAAATAAGAAAGAAAAAAAATGAGAGAGCCTACTAAAGAGAATAGAATATCAGCAAGGTCGATAAAGTCGTCGTTTAAAATCTTCGAAGAGCGAATTGCGACGAGTATTACGTGGCACTGCGAATCGACAATGATCAGTAATGAGAGACTGATGTTCAGTTTTTATACAAACTCCCCAATTTGAAGGATGTGGGTGTGTCAATTTAGCAAATTTCAACAGAATCATTTTTAATTTTAGAAACAAAAAAACATCGTTAACACGAAACACACTTACGAAATACCAAATCGATTCAAGCTACGCATTTATTTGAATTATTATATAATGACTTGAATGATTTTGCTTCTTTACACGAACTCGGACGGGGCTGGGCAAAATTTGCTGAACAAGAGAAGTTCCTACGAGCTAGTTGTACGTTATTAAATATTATTTTGCGAAACTAATTTTCAACTAGATGACATTACATTATTTTCAATTGCTAAATTTCATATTGTACAATTTAAAAGTCAAACACATTACTTAATAAGCATTATTTAATAAAAATAATATTCCAAAAGGAATAAATGACAAAGGGCAACATCCTGCAAACGGTAATTTCTCACTGATTTTTCACATAAACGATCCCGCGTCACTGTTTATTATATTTTACCCCACTATCATGAAAAAGCTTCTTTTTTTTTAATGGAGTTTCGAAAACTATTTTCGCAAACGCTATCGAAAGATGGTTCTCGGAGAATAATTAGTTCTGTCGAAAAGATCGTTTATATCGACACTAAGAACGAGGAAAAAGAACGAAGAAATGTGGAAGGGTGTATAATCATTAGAATTGGGAGAAAGATATGAAGAGGTGCGAAGAAAATGTGCCCCGAATTTGAAACATTGCAAGAAAATAAAATAAAAAAATAAAAATAAAACAAAATTTAATGAGATAAATACAATTTAGGTATAGTTGACTACAGGCGTACAAAACTTTGTGACGATTTGAAAAATCATACGTGCACGAATGTGTACGCGTAGTTGCGATGATGTCAGAATGCGAGAGAAATGGCAAGTAGCAAACGGGTCTCGACATTTAATTTCGTATACGCGTCCTTCACCTCGGTAAAATAGAGAGAGAAGCAAACATGTGAAGGAAGAGAGAAAGGCTTGGTTGGGATACGTATGGAGGTGTGTGTACATAAACAATTTGTATAAGTACGAGCGCGCGTACTTTCGATGAGTGCCGAGGGCCATTTTATTTTTCTCCATCAATCTTTTCTTCGCGTATCGGTCAAGTCGACATGTCTGTCATCTTTAAAGGTCTCAAAAACTCAAGATGTTTGACGTGCAGTTAGTGCTTCGACTTTTTCAAATAATTTCCAGCTAAAGTACAACGTGAATAACGGATCTAGAGACGCGGCAGCGTCTTGACGCCAAGTATTAAAAAGATAGTTTTTAAACGACAAAGGCAAGACGTGCAGTGTATCTTTACTCGAGATTGGGCGATTTCCCCTCATTTTTTAACTTTACATTGTAGCCATTGGAAGAACGTTCGACTTATCAAAAAAATGAAACTTCCGCAATATAATGTGGTCAATGCCCTTCCGATGGTAAAATTTTTTTCTTGCTGCGACCCGCGGAAATACGCGAACTGGGAACCGTGCCGAACGGTGTCGCGAATTTATTTCGGAAATTTTCTTCCACAATATTTACATGTCTACTTTCCGATCCCCCTCCATGTGAGCAGCATCTCTCCCTACCCGCAATACAGTACAATAAGTCGTAGCATTAAATAGACACATACTATTCAAACCCGGGCTAGGGGGGTCGCAGGGGGCGGAGCCCCCCAAGGGAAGCAATTACAACTTTTTAATT
Source organism: Rhimphoctona megacephalus (assembly GCA_963989365.1). NCBI lineage: Eukaryota > Metazoa > Arthropoda > Insecta > Hymenoptera > Ichneumonidae > Rhimphoctona > Rhimphoctona megacephalus. The sequence continues at coordinate 9,946,586 of OZ022419.1, forward strand.
TTTTAAACTAAACACACATACACAACACAAAAACACAGGCACACAAACACGGAAAAAGCCACATTGGCATAAAAACACACACAAATGCATAGGCACAAATACAGACACAGATACATACACTCAAATACAGGCCTACTCAATTAGACACAAATACAGACGCACTCACACACGTACACAGATACAGCCTCACAGCTACAGACACACTCACACACGTACACAGGTGCAGCCTCACAGCTACAGAGTGTATGAGAGAGCGAGAGAGGGGGGCGAGAGGGAGGGAGAGGGAGAGGGGGAGAGAGAGAGGGAGAGAGGGAGAGGAAGAAGGGGGGAGAGGAGAGAGGGGGGAGGGAGAGGGAGGGAGAGGAGAGAGGGGGGAGGGAGAGGGAGGGAGAGGGGGGGGAGAGGGAGGTACGGAGAGTCAGAGAGACAGAGAGAGCGAGAGTTTAGGGTTGCTTGAGTTTGTTTAGGGTTGTTTGGGGTTGTTTGGGGTTGTTTAGGGTTGTTTGGGGTTGTTTAGGGTTGTTTGGGGTTGTTTGGGGTTGTTTAGGGTTGTTTGGGGTTGTTTAGGGTTGTTTGGGTTTGTTTGGGTTCGAACCCAAACAAACCCAAACAACCCCAAACAACCTTAAACAAACCCAAACAAACCTAAACTCTCGCTCTCTCTCCCCCCCCCCCCCCCCCCCTCCCTCTCTCTCCCTCTCTCTCCCCCTCTCTCTCCCCTCTTATATATATATTATGGGAATTGATTTCGGAATGCGTACGTACATGCGATGCTACGTTGCAATAACCTACTGATATTTTTTTTTCTCATAACGAAGAAAATGGTTCGCGGTGGTGAAGTGGGAATACCATGACATTTTGACGAATTATCAGTGAAAACTAAATGTAGTTTAACCTTGATATCGCTTTGCGTGAAAGTAAATAAAATTGATCCAGGATTTTTTTTTGTAAAAAAAAACCGGTTTCGCAGAAAGAAAATTCAATACGATGCATCATTCAAAAATAACAATAACAAAGTTTTTTGGAAAAAGGTGAACAGATTTTCTAAAACGAATTATTTTTCAGACAATTTTGCATTCCCAGACGATTATAGAGATATTTTCTATTTCATTTTATTAATCAGTGTTCGCTAAAATAGTATATGCTTTTACCATTTTACTGTTTGTTCCACTCAGTTTCATTATTCACAACTTCATCATTTTACTATTTTCACTATTTCTGGAGCAAAGTACTATAGTCTTTCTCAAAAAAGGAGTGATATCCCTAGAAAAAACTTTTAAAAAGTAAAAAAAGAACGCCAAGTATTAAAAAGTCGCGACCTTATTTATAAAATGACTACTCTATACTGTTATTATCACGTTAAAATAAAAACTATGCTTTTATTCACGACTTTTATTTCTTTTTTATTACATACAAGAAGTTCCTTCACCTCGGAAAAAAACTGCGCAAATAATGTTGTCCTTTATTTTTTCCAAAAAGAAATGAAATCATTTTCATCAAGCCAAGTACAGCGAATGATTTACAAATTTCCACAGGAAATTATGTGCCCTTTAACGGTGCCCGATAAAGGGTTTCGTCGCTTCAAGGGCTTCCGAAGAAAAGCCTAAAAATGTCAAGAAATTAGTATTATAATATGCCGAATGAATGAAACAAAAATTATATAGAAAAGCGCACGAATACACGTTCCTACACGTAGTACGTACCACAAAAATTCACTGCAAAAACTATACAAAAACTTGGCGTGCATGGTTTTCAGAAATAAGCTCGGCGAAGGAAGGTCTCATCCATCTGTACCAGCAGCAAATTTAAGTACACTGGGATCCTGATATGAGAAACAGTAGCGGGATTCACTTCGTATCGCACATGTAAATTCAGAACATTGTGCACACTTCGTCTTTCCGTTCCTGCGCACTAGACGAATGGCCGGATTGGACCGGGTGCTTCCCCGACGGAGCGGAGAACCGATCGACATTTCATCAATTAGGGTCCATTGTATTAGGATCCCAGTAAAGTAAAAATATCGAAAATTGAATTTTTGGCACGGTTTTAAAAGTCGAAAAAAAAACGACGAAACTTGGAACTTAACATTTAAAACCGTGCCAGAAATTCAATTTTCGATATTTTTACTTTATTCTGGTTCCAGCGATAGCCTCAGGTCTACAAATTAAAATGCCGTTTGATTTTTTGATTTCAGATGAGTAAAACTTCCGGAATCATGGCAGCCGTCAACCAACGCATGAGTGTCTTCCGAACGGTGTAAAGTCGATTCAACTCGTTATTTTTCTTTGATAAAATTCTGAGGGACTGTAAAAATGTTAATAAATATGTGGTAAAAATTCAAAGATATTATGTTTTAAAGGTACATCAAAAAAAATTCCCAAAAAAGCGTAAAAAAACATAGCTGTCACATGGGATGAGCCCGTTAAAGTTAAATAGACCTCTATTTGGCCGTGAGACGAGGAAAAACAATGTATTTCATTAAACTAGATCCTAGTTGAATCGACTAGATGTTTTTTTTGGATGTACGAAATACGAAAAGAATTCTGCAATGTTGGAGGCAGCAATTCGTAATAAGAGGAGAGGAGCAGCTTAAGCCAAGAGAGTTTCGGCTCTCGTAGAATTACATAACGGGTCAGCCGCATCGGTTTCCTTGTTTATATACATATAAACGTACATGCGCGCGTAACTACATATTTGTATATATGCGTTTCGAGTTTTATTCATGCTATATGTATGCCCGTGTGTGTTACATTTTGTTTATCAACGAGTATGCGTGTGTGTGCGCGCGCGCTATAATATATACATATTTTCGTACAGCTCACAGCAGGAGATCCTTTATATAGCGGTCCTCAGAGAGCTCGAATCCATGCAGCGACAAAATATAGATATAGGGAGGCTTTACCGCTGCGTATAACCAGTAAAAAAGAGTGGGAAATATAATAGCATTATATAATAATTTACTATAATGTACTTACAGTCATAGAATCATAGACAGAAGAATACGATCGTTCAATATTATTTACGGGGCGTGGCAAAAATAAATGAGGTATTCCACGTCAAACCGGCGGACTTTTTCCCTGACCCTCGCCGACTTGGGTAATTATTTTTTATCTGATTATATGAAGTCTAAAAGACACCCTGAAATTTTTTCAGATTTTTCTGAACAGCCATTTTTGAAAAAAAAAAAAAAAAAAAAAAAATCCAAAAAAAAGCCCCTTTTTAAAAATCTGAAAAAATTCCTAAAAATCGGTGATTATATGCCAAACATTTTAAGCTACCGCCCGTAGTGGAAGTACGATTTTTTCTGTGTGTTAATCGGCTAATAACGTTAAAAAATTCCAAAAATGGGTGGGGGTAAAATTTTCGAATGACGAAATTTCGAACAGCTAAAATAGCGAATTTTAACATACAATTATATATATATATATCGATAACTGTATGTTAAAATTCGCTATTTTAGCTGTTCGAAATTTCGTCATTCGAAAATTTTACCCCCACCCCCAAAAATATCGAAAAACACTTACTCCGGCCCAATAGTTGAATATTTTGGTGCCTAAAACTAATTCTCATCACAATTTTCGAACAATCAAATCGAAATTAGAACACCGATCCCATAGGATCCTCAAAAAGAATTGATTTTTTTTCAAGATTAACTCAAATATAATTGATAAGTTTTGTCTATTTGATAAAATTGAATAAAACTATTAAATGAATACCTCAACTTTTTGCCTGGCTCAATTTTTTTTGTCTTGTACTGGTTTAAAATATCCCAAAAAATTTTTTGGATACGAAAATATTCAACTATTGGCCCGAAATGAGTGGTTCTTGATTTTTTGAGAATTTTTTCAACTTTAATAGCTCATAAAAACACAGAAAAAATCGTACTTTCACTACGGGCGGTAGCTTAAAATGTTTGGCATATAATCACCGATTTTTAGGAATTTTTTCAGATTTTTAAAAAGGGGCTTTTTTTTGGATTTTTTTTTTTTTTTTTTTTTTTTTCAAAAATGGCTGTTCAGAAAAATCTTAAAAAATTTCAGGGTGTCTTTTAGACTTCATATAATCATATAAAAAATAATTACCCAAGTCGGCGAGGGTCAGGGAAAAAGTCCGTCGGTTTGACGTGGAATACCTCAAATACATTTTTTTTTTGTCAAGACGCCATTACAAAGAGCGTTATTTTTTGCTTTGGAAAAAATGCTCGATGTGTTAAAGCTCGCGTATTAGACGATCTTTCTTTTTCCATTGTCATTAAATAGAGCTAAGAAAAATGACTAACTCGATTTATTAATAATTGTTACTTTCGGGGAAAAGTTTCGGCTTTAAAGTTTGTTTTACAATTACATTACAGTCTCATGCGGGATATCGCGTCCTACGTAACAATCTTAGTGGCTAAATCCGTAAATTCCACCATTTCAAAGTTATGAGGATCGATAGTTTGTGTTTTTCGATCGATCCTTTATCACTTTGTCATTGTTAATCTTGTTCGATTACGTAAATCAGGTTAAGGTATTCCTTTCGCGGAGGGCCGTATTTTTTGGACCCTCCACAAATTTGTTCATAAATTAGGCTGTATTTTGTTTAAAAAAAGTTTTAACCAATTATTAGTCCGAATTGTAAACATAAATCGAAAATTTCAGCTTAATCGTGTAAATTATGAAACTTTTTGATATTTTTTGGAGAGCTACAAACGTCAACAACTGCACTGTCAAAGGGAGAAACTGGACTTATTGTATTTGGTTAAAAAAAAAAGTGAAATATGAGTGAAAATACGTATAAAGTAGGCGCAGTGACATTGGTAAAAATGTGAGCCAATTTGTAACGGGCAAAAACAAGAATAACGTTAAAAATGTTGTAAAAACTGCCGACATAACCTCTTGAACGTCATGGCTACGAAAAATCGTCTGCTGATCACATTCTTTCAAGCTCTATCGTGAATATTTTTTTCAAACGTCCGGTGACTCTCTGTTTTTATCGTTGCAACGGAATCTTTAGAATTTAATTTACCATAAGACAGTTTATATCAAACATCTATCATTATTTAATATGTGAATTATTAAATAGAAATGTGAGCAACAGGTAATCTTCATGAAGTGTCGTGTAAATTAGACGATTTTCAAAGTTATCATTATTTTCTAAAGGTTCGATAACCTGGCTCGATATTTTTCCAGTGGACTGGAATGCGTTTTTACTTTTATGTACAAAAAAATCTGTTAACTGTGAAAATTCGAATTCTCGTGAAAGGAATATCTTAAGCGGTGAGCTTGTAGATGAGTCCATAATCCACGGTCGTAATTCATAAATTTAGAAAGATTAAAACGAGGAGGTGTTACGAAAAATATTGTAGCATATCTTATATAATTTTAGTTTTAATAAGATTATTTTTTTTAATAGTAGGATATATAGGATTGAATTGCCTATGTTTCGCCATCCTCGCATTAGTTCCCGTTTGTTTTATAAAAATCCTAGGAATAACCGCTCACGGCTCGGAGCTCTAATTAAAAAAATCAACTTTTTCTCTGGTGGCCTTGTGGTTCACCTCGCTGCCGCGAGATTGTGTCCTCGCCATCTACGTCCGCGATATTTAATGTATATACGGACCAGAAAAAAAAACTAAAAATCGAGAGGAATGACGAAGAACAGCAGCCATATATGTAACAAGGAACGCGGCGGCGGCGGCGGCGGCGTCTCGACGCCATCGAGTAATAAAACAAGAAAGATTCTAAAACCGCAGTTATACTCGCGCTACAAGTATTTTTCTCTCGCTGTAATGTCGTTGCCATATTTGTATACATACACGAATCTCGAACGTTATTGGCAATATACTGAGCTACGTTGAAATTTTTCAGGACTAAACCATTTCGAAAATAAATTATTATAACAAATGAATCATAAACCTGAATAAAATCGGTGAAGAATTTTTCTTTTTTAAAACAAATATCCAATATTTCATGATGTTAAACTCTCTGCTCTAAATTATGAAACTGATGACAGTCTAGAGACAATTAAATGTCCGTAGAAATAGCGAATGGCTGTTTAAACTCATTTTAAAGTCATTTCGAGTTAAAAGTCTCCAATTATATGGATTCGCAACTAAACACATTTATTTGGTACTGGGCATTCAATGGATTTAAGGCCTTACATACGTCCAGAATTTTCAAAAAATCGATTTTTTTTTTTACAGATTATTATTCTCTATAGTTTTAGGCGTATTTCTGTGTAAGTCGATTGTACAAATTCCCCATAGATCGAAAGTTATTATAGAAAACATGACTGCCCAACGAGAGTCTGATGCGCGCAGGTAGATGTCTCGAGCGAAACACACTTGAAACTTTAAATGCATTTTTCTCAAAACTACTTTTTCTGGCACGGTCTGCATGATAACTCATACAGTTTTTAATATTTTTTGATGCTTTTTTTTTAAATATTCTAAATTGTTTTCTCTATAGTCTGTCGAGTCGGATTTTTGATGTTGTGATTAAAAATTTTTATAAACATAATTAAAGTGTGACATTTATGACACAAAATGCACACTTTTTTTTAAACTGCCGTAAATTGCCAAAATTTTTCGAATTTCAAAAATCCGGCTCGACAGACTATAACTACAACTTTATTTTACAAGAATTTTTTTACGTTTTGCAGATCCATCAGCATTTCAAGAAGAAATGATGCAGACCGTGGAGCAACTTTTTTTTTCATAGTGCTTCGGGAAACGTGATTTTTTATGTTGTAATTTTTGAAAAAAAATGAAATAAATTTTTTATAAAGTTTAAATACTAATAAACAATGTGTAAAAATTATTTTTATTAATTTCTATTGCTATCTCTTCTAAAAACAGTGTTTCTTTTAGCGCGTTTTAGGCGCTGCTGGACGTATGTAAGGCGTTAATGAAATATCCTCAAATTTGATGAATGTTAAATTAACCATTTTAATCTCATTGTTGATAAATAATAAGCTTTCCTAAACCTAGAATTTCTACAAATTTAATATCACATAGTCAAACGATGACCTTTTGACCCTCCAAAAGATTGCTGGCGAATTAGTTTGTGCCGCTCTACGCAGTTTCAATTAACTTAGCCTACAAATGTCTGTCAGAAACTTTTACACAAACGATCGGGCAAAATGTAAACAGCTCAAGAGTCATAAAACTTGGGGTCAGACAACAACGAATCGGATTACTGTAACATCGTGTTTTGTTACGCGTGTATAAGGAAGAGCGATGGAGACAAAAAGATGCGTAAACCGCGAGGAAGAGAACGCGACGATGAAGAAAGAG
>OZ022419.1:9954061-10064557 GCA_963989365.1 Rhimphoctona megacephalus
CTGAATATTTTTTGAGCAAAAACAAAAAATTATGGATAAAGTTAAAAGCAGTCAGGCTCAGAAGGTATTTGTCTGCCAACTATGCTTTGGTTATTTATCGTTGTTCTGGCAGCAGTGAGCCGAAACCATAAATAAGAACGTAAGATATAAAGGTAAAAATCCCACGGTAAATACTCCCAACCCCGCATGAGAAAACGTAATTTTTTTTTAACGCATTTTACGGTGCTTAAATGAATTCATTTGTAAAAAAAAAAGTAACACTGAAAAAACGTTTATAAAAAATGATTGAAATAAAGAATTTTAAAACCGGACGAGAAATAGGACTTAAAAGTGTGACCCGTGCAACATTTTAGTCGCGGCTGAACGTTCACGTTGACGAGTTTTCTTATGCAAATCGTTTAAATTGTTAAATATGAATTCGAGTGAAGGTCTCGTCCGTTCCAAAAGTCCGAGCGTTCCTTTCATCGAAGGTAGTTCGCACATTTAAAACGTATTTTGAACTTTGCCTGTGTACGGACAATTTTTTTCGCTATTTTTTCGAGTCCGAGACGGTTTTACGTCGCGCATTTTTCAAAAATGCGAATGGCATGTTAATCGTACAATCCTGTATGTTTTTTTAGGTAATTTGTCAAAATCTTCATACGGCTGTCACTGCTGAAAAGAACGTGCAATTTTTTCACTTTTATTTTCATTGTTTGAAAAAATGTTATTTTTAATTTTTATCCCAACACGATTGTCATTTCGTGCTCAGCTTCGGGGGAAAAAAAAAGGAAAAAAAATCCTTAAACGAGATGCATATTTTATATATATTTTTTCTCGTTCCTACAATTTCCATGTAATACGACTTGCCACTCTGTGCTGAAAAAAATTTTAAGTTGACGAATAAAATGCATAAAATTTAGTCGTTAAATTTATCTTCACAAATTTGCAACATTCTTGCGTAATCGTCATTTGCCAAATTTGAAAAGATGATTAAATCTCCTGAGAAATAAAAATGGATGTCGTTGAACTCATTCCCACTGGAATTCATTGTTTCAACGTCAAACTAACAGCTCCAGATGGCAATGAAGAACTAATGGTCGAAAACGAAACTCAATGTATTCAAATGGTTTCTTTTTATTATTAACCCTAGAGCCCCACAACGGGGTAATTAGTTACCCCACGAAAATGTCAAATTTCCTTTTCGAACAAATTTTTTAAAACCATTCCTACCGTTTTATGGAGTTTTCACGATTAAATATTTACCGAATGCGACTTTGTCGTGCACTATTTTCTTCGTAATGAAAAAACGAAGAGAATGGTATATAATTAAACCTTATTATCGCATATGAGGAACATTTTATACCGAAGAGAAGAAGATTGAGGTAATTATTAACCCCAGTGTGGGGTTTACATTGGAAAAAATCAAGAGTGGGATTCTAGGATTAAAAAGTAAAACTGGACAGAAGAATTAATGATATTTATCAATTTCGTGCGAGTTGAATAATTTTTCAAAATATAAAAAAAATCAGAGTATTAGAAAACTGGATGCTGTTGTAATTCCAGATGAAATTTCTGATGCAAATTTCTGCAATAAATTATACAGTAGTATGTTTCACACGCGATGTATACGAATCAGGATAAAACGCGTTTTTCGCAAGCTCAAATCGTCAACCGGAAATGCGTAAAGAACAAGCATTATAGCGTGCATGTGGAGGTCTTTATTATCTGTGAGACAGTGGCGAATGTTGAGTATGAGAATCTCTCATCTGGTCGCATGTAATTCGAGGTTTTTCGGATCGAAGAAAAAGAAGAAAAAAGAAGACGCGCTGTTGTTGTAAAAAAACACGACAGAGATAAGCGTATAAACATCGAATAGGAAGAAAAAAAAACGATAATCACTTTCACCAGGAAGACCGCGTTGAAATCATAATATTATCTCACGATTAATCGTCAGACGACAGGTTCAATCGTCACGTATTTCGCGTATCAGTTTTATTTTATTTTATTTTATTTTATTTTTTTTTTTTTAATCATTCAACGCTTATTGAAGAATATCAGTTTAAAAATGGATGACATATGAGAACGATAGGAGAAATTATGAGAGGGAGAAAGAGAGATAGATAGATAGATAGATAGATAGAGAGAGAGAGAGAGAGAGAGAGAGAGAGAGAGAGAGAGGAAGGGAGAGAGTCGACGAGTTTCTCAGATCGTTCTAAGGTCATTGTCGAGGTGGTAACCTTGAAACGAGATGCTACATCTAAATATACGTAGTCATATATCTATATATAACATATTCACGCATATATACAGTGTCTCGTCTGTACGACATTATTATATAGCTATACAGTCATGAAGTGCCAAGGAGAAAGTCTCTATCTTTTCATCTCTCCATAAGCGCATCTTTAAGGGGACTAGACATCGAAAAATTTCAAATTTTTACATTTTTTTTTGTATTTTGTTACTACAATCTCTTCCAAACATTTTGGCGCAAGGAAAACTGAAAAATTCGCAAAATTGAGCTCAGGCGAGCAATAAAACTCCAATACTTCGCTACTGCCGTAGTACAGCACGAGAACTTAAACGCGTTTTTCTCGAAACAGCATTTTGTGCTAGTTTTGCCGTGATAACTCAAGAACGATTGAAGATATCGCCTTGATTTTTTTTTCTAATGAAGATATCAACTTTCTCTACAAAATGAACCGACGTCTGTGTAAAAAAATCAATTTATTATTATTGTTATTACAACAAATGTCATCCGTTTTTCGATGTGTTTCAAATTTTAGTCGCCATTTTTTTAAATTTTTATGTTTTTTCCAAAATGTTAGGTTCAGACTATGGAGGAAGATCTCCTGAAGAGAATGGCGTTTGGGAATTGCCGAAAACTTCAACCAGCCACTCGGAATCGTGGCAATGAGGGAGCAGTGCATGAGACGCGTGATCTTCTTTATCCGCCCATATCTCCCTTAAATATTTATATTTTTCAAACGTCAACCACTGAATTTAATAGCCAAAACTCCAATAAAAACGTTGCAAAAAAATATATGTATGTTGTTTCGGTTCTTCACAAATGCCATTTGAATTTTATTCCATTTTCGGCCTATTTTCGCTGCCTAGTCCTCTTAAATAGATTATTTATGCATGTACGAGATCAATATACGAGGTTTAACGACCTCCGAAATGAAATATACATACTCCTGGCAACGATTTTCATTAAAGGGAACGATTTTTGGGAATTTTTACACCAACATTTTTTTAATGGGGTTCTCTTTTTATTTGAATTCATCAATGAAGTAACCATTCATTAGTTTTCAGTATAGTGGACCGTCCGTGTAAAATCCATAAAAACACATGTATTCAATTTTTTTTTTCACACGTCGTTTAATCTCCATTTGACAATTAGGCGAAACATAATATTAAAATATGTGAATAAAAATGAATTATACCGGATTTCTGGGGATTTGAAATATTCGAAGTAAAAATAAATGTAATATTATATAAAATATAGATAAAGTTTCAGGATTTACGTCTCGCCGGAATAGAAAATGACTTGTCGCTCATTTCTACATAGTGTTTATTCCACAACGGTGCATTCGACATAATGCAGCAGAGTTCCCGAGGTTGTTGCAATTACTTCTCTCTCTCTCTCTCTCTCTCTCTCTCTCTCTCTCTCTCTCTCTCTCTCTTCTTTTTCTTCTTCTCTTCCTCTCTCCCTGCCCTTCAAACGTCTCATAATGGATACGTGGTAGACGGCAAATTAGATAAAAACTCGTATAGACGAAGCTGCATCTCAAAGAGACGAGAACGACGAACAGAAAAATGACAATAAGAACAAGAAGAAGCGAGCACAACGCGAATAAAGAGCTTAGAGAAAACATGGAGAAAAAAAAACGTAAACCGCAATTCTCGTTCGTCCTCGTTCATAATTTTATTACGATACTGAAGATTTTCAATCGCCTGGAATTTGCAGACCAAAGAAATTTCATCGGGCAACTTATTTCGCAGATTCGACTATATTTATAAACATGAAACGTACAAAGAACAAAAAGTTAAAAGAATTTCTTGCATCGTAGATCATATTGAAGAATTGCGCACTTATGTATTTATTCATGAAATTACGAAGCTTTGATCGATCGTAAAAGAATGTAAGGATGGAAATTTGACAACAAATCCTCAATTGAAAAGAAAAAAAGCAAGCGAAATGAAGGATTATTTATAGCTTTCTTTCGAATCGGAAAAAATGTCCTCGTTCGTAATTAAAATTGCCGGATCTTTCTATAACGTTATCGTGGATCAAACATTCGATAACTAGATTAATTCGAAACGAGGAGGGGTCCAAGGTACACGATCGAGGTTAACGAACGGTGCAGCGGTGCGAGCGTGTATACAAGATCAAAAAATTTCATTCTGTTGATAGATCGTTCATGGCGTATAGATGCGTTCCAACGATCATATCTCTCGATAAATCTATGAGGAATCTGTGTATACTGGTGATGCGAGAAATAAGGGATCTCGATGGCAAGTGATACGAGACGGAAACGAGAACGCTTTCTAAATTCGTCTTCTATCGATTTGTATATATATATATATATATATATATATATATATATATATATATATATGCGACTTCGGTGGAGATTAACGTGTATATAGTTCTAAAGTTTGTCCCTCGTAGCCGAGCGTCATGAGCCTTGTAGGTGCATCACTTTCACCTCGTTTTGATTCTCGCGCCTGGATCGCGATGCGCTCTTCCACTAAATTCCTCGTGTTTATAAACATTGACAATTATGTTATATAAATTATAGATTTATATATGGGGCATTCCACGCCAAATCGGCCATATTTGAAATTCGTATTTCATATTCTGTTGATTTTTTTTCACTAATAGAGCTCATCGAAAGGAACGCGTCTGATTTTTTTCAAATTTTTATCTTAACACGTTCATTGGAAACGAATTTTTAAAAAAATTTCCAATTTTTTTCTTCAAATATCAATAACTCTCTGAAAAATGCAGTAAACCGAATGGATAAGGGGTTAAAATTTTAGTTTTAAAACGTACTTTCGTATGAGAATATACAAGAATTTATCAAAATATTACATACAACAATTTTTCAAATTCTAAGCGAGAAATGTTATTTTCCACAGTGTTAGCCCCCTTCGATTTTGCTCTTGAATTTTTATCGAAAACTATCATTTTTTTAATGATTTTTAAACCTAGTTTGATGATGGAAAAATCGGTCGTTGTATTTTTTATAATTAAATTGTGGATTTTTTTACTATTAATCATGCACAAATCCCTGAAAAATCATGCAAACCGAATAGATAAGGGGGTCAAATTTTTCGTTTTGACAGGTGCTTTCGTTTAAAAATTAGTCAACAATTATTTAAAGATTATATAAATCAATTTTTTAAATTATAAGCAAGAAATGTTTTTTTCCCGCAGTGTTAGTCCCTTTTGATTTTGCTGTTAAATTTTTAGAGAAAACTATTATTCATTTAATGCATTTTAAGACTAGTATGATCGTGAAAAAATATCAGTCTAATCAACAACAAAAATCTTTAATAAAATTAACAATTTGAAAAATAGAACTAGCTATTTTCTCACGTTCGTACTTATCTTAAAATTCATTAGATGAATCATGCTTCCGTACGAACATTAAAGAAACAAATTAATTAGTACAAACGCTATGAAAAAAGGTTATTTTATCTTAGAATTGGAAAAACTAGATGATGCAAACTTGGAATATAATTTTTCACATATTTTTAAACAAAAGTACATTTTAGAACAAAAATTTTAACCCCCTGAACGATTCGCCTTGTTCGATTTTTCAGGGAGTTGCAGATAATTAATTGTAAAAAAAAAAAAAAAAACAATATTTTAATTATAAAAATATACAACGGACGATTTCTCCACGATCACAACACTAGGCTTAAAATTCTTCAAAAAAATAATAGTTTTTTATAAAAAATTAACAGCAAAAACAAAGGGGGCTAACTATGTGAGAAAAAACATTTCATGCTTAGAATTGAAAAAACTGATTCATGTAATGTTTTGATAATTTTCTGCATGTTTTTAAACGAAAGTACGTTTCAAAACTAAAATTTTCATCCCTCATCCTTTCGATTTATCATCCAACGAAATTTGAAAAAAAATCAGACGAGTTCCTTTCCATGAGCTCTATTAGAGAAAAAAAATCAAAACAATAAAAAATGCGAATTTGAAAAGTGGCCGATTTAGCGTGGAATGCCCCGTACATATATATACACATTATTACATATGCCACACGTTTAACGTATGAAATATTCACAACGGTAATTATTTAGAATATAAATTAATGCTGAAATTATTGGTATTAGTATAATTTGTACATTAAACTCAATTTATGTACACTCGACATTTCCAACTTTTTTTAAATTTTATACATATTCATTATATTTGCTTATATACCAAAGTGCCTATAAAATAAATCATAGATATAATTTATATCTATATAAATTATATCATAATTTAATAATTATATAATAATACATAAATTATATATATAATATTTATAGATATAATTTATGTACAAAATGAATTATTGATCGAATAAAATGTTAATTAATTTTATTACAATTTGAGAAAAAATGATAAAATATTTATTTTCAATAACATTATTTTTAAACGTTATTCGCAAGTACGGGTCGAGATTTTCTTTCGATAGTAGAGTGTCATTAAAATTTTCGATTTTCATGGTTCCACGTAAACTCCTCGTGCTGGTGTTATAAAATATTAAAAAAAAATGTTTGAGACATTCTTAGAACGTAAAAAAGTCTCGACCCACGTACGAGAGACTTAAAAATCGTGTTACCAGTCTCTTGATTATTCTGACATTTCTAGATTTTTACGTCAAAACAATAGTTGTGTCTTGAAGGTATTAAAACTGTTTTATTATTACTTTCTAAAATGTTCGTCAATATAAAGATAAATATATAATCATATTCGTATTCTTTTAAAATAACATTTTCAACGATTCGCTTCAAGATTCATATAAATTAAATTCCGATTCAAGAAATCTGAATAACAAAAAAAAAACAAGGAAACGATACAACGAAGAACATTAGTTGAGCATAAAACTCAAGGATCTAGAGATTTTTATAAAGCCAATGAGCTCATTTGGTAAAAATATTTACCGCTTATAAGTGAGGGAATTTAGAGTTTTAATTATTTACGAACAATTGGAATGATGATTATGGGGAGATAAAAGAAGCGATCAGCTGGCGATAATTTCAAAAGACAAAGCAATAAAAGAAAGATAGAGAGAGAGAGAAAGAGAGAGAGAAAAGAAGAATAAAGACACAGAAGGAGAGACAGAGTAAAAAAGGAAACAAGACCTAAAAAGAGAGAGAGAGAGAGAGAGAGAGAGAGAGAGAGAGAAAAGGATGTTTCATTAGGGCTTGTAGCAGCGTGTACTACAAATTTAAATGAATCTTACTCAACATAAACTGTTTGAATATTCGTTTCGACTCATGAATTCTCTCACATCGTTTTATCCGCGTTGGCAAAGTGTTATACATTTGTTCTTCTTCGTAAAGCGTGAGACAGAGAAAAAGAAGGGAGGGAGGGGGTTAATGAGAGAAAGAAAAAGAAAGGGAGAGAAGGAGAGGGAGAGAGAGAGAGAGAGAGAGAGAGAAAGAGATGGAGAGGAACTGGAGAACCCGGATTAAGATGGTTTTTCTCTCATTAAACGGTATACTAAGCGTAGCTCGCTCGATCTCTTGCGCGTACTACAAAATACACGCGGCGGCGCGCGTGAGGCATCGTCGTCTTGAGCCAGATGCGGAGGTGCTCCTGGGACTATATCTTGACACACACCGTCGTGATTCTCGGGATGATCTCGTCGCGGAACGAGTGCCGCTATTGCTCTCGTACTAGCGGGATATTGAAGTACATCAATGCATTGGGCCTTCCATCTCAATTGACACAAAATCTCTCCATAACTTTCTCTGTAACGTATCGATTTTTTTTCCCCTCGAATTCTTAAGACCCCGAAACAAATTCTCTCCACTTTTTTTGTCATATTTTAAAGACGTAAAAATACGAATAATAATGTTCATAAAAAAAAAAAAAAACTATTTATTATTCATTTTCTTCATTCATAAGATTTGTAAACAGTCAATTATTGAATAATTGATTATTGTTTTTTTATTGTTACAACAAATAAACATTTTAAATGTCGATTAATGTTTATTCGTTTAATCGTACCAATAAAAATTATAACAAATATTATTATCATATAGATAATAACAAAGCAATTATTATTATTACCATTATCATTTTTCTTATTATTAATATCATTTTTATCATTATCATTATAGTAACGCGATTTGAAAGTTATTTGAATTGTTTTACACTATAATATTCTGAATCGTATACGTAACACTTATAATAAATCACACATTCTCATAACGAGAAACTGCTCCATTAATTACTCTTTGAAAAAAAAAAAAAAAAAAAAAAAAAAAAAAAAAAAAAAAAAACGAATCAATGTGATGAAAATCTCGTTAAAAATACATTATTACTGGCAAAAATAGTGGGTATTTCAAATTAACAGAAAAAACTTGAAATGGTGACCACGGATAAACGTAGTTTCGTTACAAAAAAAAAACAAATGAAAAAAAAACTTTTTTATCGCACGCACAAAAAAAACGACCTTTTTTGTCGCACGCACGACGATGCTGACCGCTGGGGATCGTAATTTGTACTATTTTAATATCGAGCAAAGTTTTACTTTTCGTCAAACAAGTGCCTGTTGGTTTTCATGTTTTTCGAACCATTCAACTGCTTAAATATGTTTGCTACTTTTTCTTTTTAGGTTCTTAAATATTGAAAACGTAAAACGATTTTTGTTTTAGTTGATTGCTGAGAGATTGAAGACGGAATGCCCTGTATAAACGAGGCAGAAGAGTGCATAACGCACTGGAGAGGCTAACGGGGAAGAAAAACTGACGGAGTTTCGACGAAACAGTGGACACGAGGCGGCGGTAGGAAAGAGTAAACAGTCCCGGGATATCGCGAGGGTCATAGTATACTCTATTTTTTTTCTGGGAGATACGCCGAGAAAGAAACAGACGCACAGAGATGCGCTCACGCTGTGGCTTCGTCTTTTGTGCGAACGCATGATTTTTGACCTTGCTCTTACGCGGAAACGTATGAAGAATAATATTTTGTGGCAAATAATAAATTCGTAGAGACACTGATGAGAGAAGCGAAAGATGGCGACAGTTAAACCTCGGAAAGGGAGACAAGGAAGGGGGAGGGGGGAGGGGGGGAGAGGAAATGAGAGGAAAAACTCGAGAGCTATATATACGCATGTGCGTGTTGTTTTTAAACGGTACCGTGACCGCGAGTCAGTTGACACACGACGGCGCTCGATACGTGTCTCTTTTCTCAGTCTCTTTTTCTCGCATAAATTCGACGGAATTGCTCATCTCTTATAAGTATATACATATATCCAAAGAGAGAGAGAGAGAGAGAGAGAGAGAGAGAGAGAGAGAGAGAGATTGACAAATTTCTACAAGGAGAAAAGAGGTTAATAGAGAGAACCAACAATTGGTGAGGTCAAACAATCAGATGTTTGACCCAACCAATTATAGATAGGGGTCAAAGAATTGCACAGTTGACCCGGCCAATTATTGTTTCTACCAATTACGATTATTTTAAGTATTGAATCGTTATAATTAATATAATTACGTCAAAAAATGCATGTTTCGGCTGAGCGAATCTTATTTTTAATATTTCAATAATTACAACGAAAATCATCATGAAAAAAAAAATACATATATATAATAAGAGAAAAGTAATATTCTTGTACAAATAGTTTTAAAAGGATAGCAGTAACTACAGGTGTGAAAAAAACGCACGTTTGATCTGTTGAAATATTATTGCTACTAGAATTCATTGTTAATACGCTTAAAATACAATTATAAATAATGATTTGATGAAAGAACGTTGTAAAAACATTACGGTAGTGAGAAATGTCAATAAAATGACGATAACTGAAATTACAGTTGAAAAAATAAATGAAATGACAATCGAAAATGTGAGAATAAAAAAAATTACGATTTGGAGATTATTTTCCGGGTCAATATCCGAGAAAAAATGTGTAAACTCGTATAAAATTGGTTCCCAGTGCATATTTATATATAGTGCAGGGATGTATAATTTTTTTTTCCCCCAACAATGGTATATAGTGACGGGTTAGGATGAGACGTACAAGGAAGAACAAAAAATAGTGTTATCTCGAGTCAAAGTTGCTAAAATCTTTTATATGTTACTATTATTTACTTTTTTTAATCGATATCGACGAACATTTTTTTTATAACATCTCAATCCACCTCCGCAAACTCGTACCTGCTGTTATCTTCTAAGGAAATGTTTTTTTTTTCGCCATTCCAGTTTGACTATATCTCTATATAAATATATAAATTTAGTAAGGTTAGTCAGCGATAGGTAATCCAGACGCATGACTCCGAGTTAACATTTATGAATCACTCGATACGACGATTGCCTTCTTATTCGCAATAAAAAATGAAATAAAAAAATAAAAAAACATTCGATCGAATCGAACTGACTTGTGTTGAAATTTCATAGAATTTGTCAAATTGCAATTTGTCATAAAAGCTTTCCAGGAATTTTTTCGAACTGTCTTTAATATGTACGGTTTTGTGAAATTTTTTATAGCCAAAAATAAGTCGGGGCAAAGTTTGAAAAAATTAGTCCAACTTTTTGGATAATATTGAAAAATGTCGATGATTTTACACAAATTGCCTCTACACTGAATATTTCCTTACAACGTCGTTTCGTTCGTCGTGTAAAGAGGGAAATAGAAAGCAAAAAAAAAACTGGATACGGATGAGCACATTGTATTACGTAACAACGAAGATGGAACGAATGAAAACAAATACGAAACACAATCATATGGCTCCCGAATAGGCAAATGGAACGTCATTGACATTTTTTATTTCGTTTTCTTTTTTTCACAAGCCTGCATACTCGTAAAATAGTTGCGTCGATACTTCGCAATGGCATCGTCGACAGAGTCCAGAAGCTCTTTATTGCATTATCAACCATTATATAGGACATTGCATGTTTCATGTTTGTTTTTGGAATTTCAGAGGTCAGGGAAGACATTTATAGACTTATAAACAATGATATTCCTTCTTGTTACTATCGGTAATCTTTATTTTGTTATTTGTTATTCTAAACATTACATCGATATGATTAATTATCTTTCAATTAATTAAGAAAATCTCAATGATTATTCGATCTTCGTAAGGACGTTTTTTGCTGTAACTGTGCATCTCTGGCATTCTGATTGGTTTTTATATTTATGAGAACGCGATTGCGCATGGCCGTTGCAAGACCGACCGTGAAAAGGCCGCCATTTTGGCCTCGGTTGGATTCTATGAAATTGTAGTTTTCGTGTCTTTTTTCCGCGAACTAGACAGTGAATTATTCTCAAATTGTTTGAGTGTCTTTCCATGAACGTTATCTATGATTATCCGTTTGTTTACCGTATATAAAATGCTTCGGTAAGCAGAAAAATCACATATGACGTTGAATGGCGTTTCTTAGAAGTTAAACACAAGATAATTGTTAATTTGATTCATAATTATATCAAGATCAAAACGCGACCGCTTTTCAGACCGATGTTTGAGAAAATTTCAGACATCATTGTAATCAGAAACAGAGGGCGAGTCAAAATGTTTTTGAAAAATTACAACGAAGACTAAGGTATTTTAATATCTTTGCCATTTTCTTTGTTTATTTTGATGATTCGTGAAATTCACGCGGATTAACTCATGCGTTTCAAAAAAATACGCAATACGCGACATTCCTTAAGATTTTTCTTTTACTGTTGGTACCACCGAGTACGAATGATAAGAGAAGAAAAAAAAATCTGTTATCTTGTAATACCTACGAGAAAAACAAGCGTGTAAATTAAATTTCGTATTTGCTTTCTTCCGTAATCTGATAGCCGACAAAAGATTCCTTTATGAAAAAGCGTTTTCACTAATTATGTAGAAGAATGCAAATTGAATTTGTGTGCTTATTTTCTGTTTTATCTACGAACATAACAAATTATTTAGTAGCATTTTTTGGAATATTTCGAAATTTTCAGAGTATAAAAATTTAAGAACTCGTATAGAAATCTATAGTTCTTCATTTCTTAGACTCCGATTCCTCCGTACTGGTTGTTACAATTATTTAGTAATTCATATAATTTACAATATATGTATATATATATATGTAATAATAATATTGCTATAATTGTGAAATATTTCGCTCATCTTTATTTAATAACGTTTGAAATTGACTTCATTTTTTTTTAGTAAAGGTAATTTATAAGGGAAAACGTCATTTTCTCGTAAAAATAGAAAATAATACACTTGTCTATTCCCAAAATTCCTTGGGTCCCCAGTTGCTCACGTAAAGATTGAACGAGGGCGAAAAAAGCAGTCCGGACCACGCCGACCTTTCCCAACCCCTAGGTTACTCAAGAATGTGCTGGGATCAAGGAAAACGATTGTCCGAGAGCCTAGCAGCTTAAAATAGGAGTCAGAGGAAGGGGGGGGGGGGGTCGCAGCGAGAATAAGGTAGGTGCAGAACGAATCTGTTCTTTTCCTAAGGATAAAACGTGCACATAAATATATAAACTTACCCTCTTTTGAGATTTCCGATAGCTTCGATACGACAATGTTTGCAGTTTAATCCATAGAAGTGTAGTAGATAATTTTTCGTCTAGACGGCCGATTTAGATAGACGAGGATAGTATATATATCGCTTGAGAGTAAGAACGCTGGGTTTTTGTTCCCGAGACGAAGAGAGAAAAAGAGAGAGAGAGAGAGTGAGAGATCTCAGGGAGAGTGTAGAGGCCGCACCACCAAGTCGAAACTCTGCCAACCGCGAGATCTTGAGCTCGGGCACAGTTTCTCAAACACGAAATGCGAAATTATATCTCGAGGCACACTGTAAAACTTCGTCGGTCTTCGTTTTTTTTTCTCTCGACTTCTCTTCGGTTTTCAAAAGGTGTATACATATATATTATACAAATATATGTATATATATCTACAAATCTATGTAATACTGTGAAAAAAAGGCCTCGGATTGTCTACGAGATTTATGGCACGACAGATGTTCTCATCGAGACGCTACATAATCTAGCGGCTCTCTGTCCGTACGAGACGAGATCCGAGTTCATATTCGCGAAATGGGTCGTTCAATTTTATTATTCTAATTCTTTCTCTACATCTCCTCTTCCGATTTGTCTGTATTTGTTTGTTGTTGTTGTTTTTTTTAAACACACGCACGAGTTTGGTTCGGTACGATTCCGATATCGAGCACAAACGTACGAGCCGGCTGTACATTGGCGACTGAAGAGATCGAGGCGTCAGCACAGTCAAGCCGCGATAGCACAGAGAGAAACAGATGAGACATCGGGGAGGGTACAACGCTCGGCCATGTTCGGCAACTCTCGCCGAGCTGCTAGAACGATCGAAACTCGAAGGACGCGCCCGTCAGCGAGAGAAACCCGTACCAAAACGCGATGCTGCTATTTATTATGTTTTTTTTTTTCAGCGCGTATATGCGGCACCATGAAAAGTATAAACTATATATGTATATTCATAGGCATGTATCCGTGCGTTTGTGTGCTACAGTGTACGGGCAGGGAGCGAGAAAGAGGAGGAGAGGCGAGCGACATGTGTAGAATCTCTTACAAGCGCCTTGCACTCTGCGGAATCTTTCTTTCCTCTCGTTCAGAAGTAAAGATTGGAGACCAATGTAGCCGATGGCGTCGCTGTTGTCGAGAACTGTCACGGCTGCTTAAAAATGACATTTTTCACTGCAGAAGAGAAAAAAATGTTGATTTTTTTCTTACAAATAAATACATGAATACATAAAACTGAAACATTACTAAAATTTATGAATCGCTTTTATTACATGCAATTCTCATAACATCTAAGATATTACGATCCGAGAAGATAGTTATCGTGTTCTCCACCTGTCCTGTAAACAATACAATATCCGGCGGGCATATAGAGTCCGTTTAAATTTAGCGATTAGAGTAGCATGCAAAACTCGTCTTTCGATATATTTTTCTGGTCTTGTCTTCAAAAATTTAGAGTGTCGATCGGCGGAAAACACATCAGGAAGTAGGAGCGCAGGTTCGAGGCAGGGAAGTATATAGCTATAGTTCTTAGAGGAGAGTAGGAAAGAGAGAAAGAAAGAACCGGTAGCCGAGCGTGAACGCGCAGTTATATACATGAATTTATGTATATATAGATAGTCACATATATTCATATATATATATATATATATGAATAGCGTAGTTGGAGATCGAAGCGAGCAGACACGCAGCACAGTAAAAGTACATATGAAGTATAAATATATATAAATACATAAACACGCGGTACAGTTTTGTGTCTTTTTTTCTTGCTGGAGCGATACGCTAATAATAGAGGAGAAGATGCTTCGCGCGGGTGATTATTCGTTCCCGGATTAAATCCCATCCTGTATACTCGCACGGGACTCGGGGCGAGTGACCAAGGTTGAGACGTTCCTGCCTTATCGTTGCACATATACCATCCAGACTCTCTCGGATACGTATATATATGTTTTTTTTCATATATCTGTCGCGCAGTATATAACAAGTGTTTCACGGAGCAATTTCGTGAGCCAGTAATATAATTTATACCTTTTTTTGTCCCTATAACTGAGAGATGTTCGAGATACGACTACGTGTATACATATATATATATATATATATTTATATGCACAGTCTCGTACGATATACACAAATAATAATATCTTCCGCGTACCTTTCGCTACTACGTGTATGTGTCAATTAAGGTTATACTACCGGAATAAGTGTTGCTCAAGTTTTAATTTATTCATAATATATTAACTTATGTTTATTCATGTTGTCCACGTATAAAACATGAGAATTCCTTTCTCTTTTGTTTCCTTAAAATTCAAACTTTCTTCGACACGTTCGAAGAATCGTGGCGAGCAATGAAATTTTGTGTACACTCTGTGTGTACGTATGCGTGTGTGCGACACGTTGACGATGCCAAAAGAAAGTCCAAACGCGAAAGTGATCTAACCACCCCGAGAATATGCGATCGTCTGCACTCGTGCTTGCAATTATTAAGTATATGTTTATATATATATAGGGCATTTCTTCTTTTATGGGATATTCACGGGAAAATCGTGGGAATAATTAACTTTGGCCACTCTGGACCAACATTCATATTGTTAACCGTTTTTTATATCGCTCATTTGTTGGAAAACTGTCGGTAGTAAAAAAATAACAAAATTTCCAGGTATCATAATAGAAAATTGTGAATTTTTATAGATTCTACAAAACGTAGCTGTCAAAAAATATTCTATGCGAATATTTATTATACTGTTATGGGGCAAAGTTGCGAACAAATAGTTTACTGTATCGCCATTTTGAGTTATGGCGTTCTTTGAGGAAAATATTTCTACGAAGAATGTTGTATCAAAATATAAGCCCGCTGATCGAATGAGACAAGCTCAAATGATGTATTTTATATTATTCATAAAGTTGTGTAACGAAAAAAAAAAAAACATTTCTCCTGCAAGAATAATATTAAGAAATTCATTTATTCTCTGCAGTGATTTTGTCACAACAGCTCATGCGTCGATCTTACAAAAATTCGACACGTTCTTGCGAACGAATTTTCAACCGATGACCAAAATGTTTACGCGTTGAAAACAATAGAGACGATTAAACGTCAAAACGTAATAACGACATATTTCCTCGTGCGCGACGAATTTTTTTATACAATAATAATTTTTTTTTTTTATACACCGTTCGATTGATGACAAAAAATAAAAAAATCAATATTTTTCATTCCAAAATTGCAAGGAAATTGATTTTGGCATTAAATACTCCATACTTACGATCTTAACATTCGCCCATTTATTATCAAGAGGCGCGGTAGCGGCTCGAAGCCAAGTATTTAAAAAAACCAACGCGAGCCTTGCCGCAATCTTATATACTCGAATATGACGGTTTTCGGACTTTTCTTTTTTTTTTTTTTTTTCAAATCGCTCTCACGGAAGAATGGGTTGAGTAAAAATTTAATATACGCGAGTGGAAAGTTAATCTAGTGTGATTCCTTGTCGAAGTTATTCCGAGTACTATTTACCTCGACTCTCATAAATCGTGTATTCTAATGTTCCATTTGTTGAAATTGTACGAACATCGGACTATTGACACGTGTTTATCGATTATTTTTGATGCATCAAAAATTTACGTGAACAATGGATTAAGGGGGGAAAGTCATGTAAATGTACGTTTTATTCAAAATTTTTTTATAAAGAAATGGAATAGTTTATTGAATTAATATAAAGCATATCTCAAAATATACGATGTAAGGTATATTGACAAATTTTTTTAGACTAAAATATTTCAAAATGGCGGCGCCACAGCTGCTGGAAACAGATTTGTGCCGTGCAGCCTACAGCTCTCAAATCTCACCTAAAATCAGAAAATCAAATTTGTATTGTTAAAATACGTTAATACGCTTTGCATGATGGAGAGAAAAAAATTAAAAATTTAGGATCATTTTGAAAAAAAATCACTTTTTGCTATTTTTGTAAATGGTCCTAAATTTTTTATTTTTTTCTCTCCGTTGTGCAAAGCTTATTAATGTATTTTAACAAGACAAAATTGATTTTTTGATTTTAGTTGAGATTTGAGAGCTGTAGGCTGCACGGCGCAAATCTGCTTCCACTAATTGTGGCGCCGCCATTTTGAAATATTTTAGTCTAAAAAAAATTGGTCAATGTACCTTAAGTCGTATATTTTGAGATATACTTTATGTTAATTCAATAAACTATTCCATTTCTTTATAAAAAAATCTTGAAAAAACGTACGTTTACATGACTTGACCCCCACCACTTTGAAAATTTCAAAAAATCGATTTTTTTTACTGTTTTCGAAAGTACATACATTCAGAAATATTGTGTCAAAATTTTATGAAAATCCGAGATCTCTAAGTATTTTTTTTTTTTACCTGAACGTCAGGACCTCATTTCGTCTACCTGAGCGTATAAACTTCAAACGCGTTTTTCTCGAAACAACGTTTTCAAAATATAGCTCCATCGTATCTCTGAAACTAATAAACCGATTCTCTTGAAATTTGAACCACGTATTGTAAACATGATTCGCAACAAGATGACCCTCGATGGTTTTAAAATTTTGATTTTTACTCTTTCTTTTTGTGAAAAACTGCGAAAAAACGCGTTTTTTTTTTACTTTTTTCGTTTTTCATCTGCCATTTTCTTATTTTTTGATAAAACTTTATATCCGAGGGTCATTTTTTAGCTGGTGTCATACCGAATCTAATGGACTTTGATTTTTTTGTTTCAGACAAGCCGTTGCCGAGTTGTGGTGGAGCTACCTAGCCCACCTATTTTTGAGGCGTTACGTTAAACTATAGTTTTTGTACTTAAAAATGAATTAAATAATTTTTTTTTATGTATTTCAAGACTTTATTTATCAAGCCCAACAACTTTTATATTCATATCTTTTACAAAATCCTCAAAAAAAAAAATCGCGAAAATAGCCTTTTTTCGTGGCTCCAAAGTAGACTGGCCCCTTAAAATCATTCGTCACACGATACGTCCGCTACAAAAACGTAAACAAAGATTTTCGATTTCTCCGGAATCATAGAAAATCAATCGAGATCAAATTTCCATCTAAAATTCGGAAGCAGCCTTGAAGGAAGACTGAATATTTTATTCAAGTGGAAAAATTGATCGTTTTGAATGATTTACAAATTGCATTTTGCACCAATTACTCTCTCACCCACGCCAAACACTTGTCGTTGACACTTTGCCTCAAGAGACATCTCGCGATTGGGTAAGACATTTTTTTTTACAACGATTTTTTATATGTATATCTATATAGCATGGTGAAAAGAAAATAGTATTAGTAAAAGAAGTAAAATATTAGATAGGAGGCGGCGAATTGCTAAATCCATTCGAGTTAATTGGCACGCTCGGGCTAATTATAATTCACACACTGCCGAGCGCGATTGATCCGTCTCTCTTTAGTGTAGCCTGGTTGTTGCGTCAAGGGTGAAAATAGTACAACGTTTCGATTCTAGTCGCCTCGAGAAAGGAAGAGAGGGATAGGGATCACCTAAGGGCATATATCAAATTGTGAAATGATGGGTGTGATCCCATAATATTCCAAAATCGTCATTAATACGTCCGACAGAATAAATATAGGAAAGCTTGAAACTTCTGTATTCAAAGTTTCGGATGTTTTCATACGTAACAAGGAGTCTACGAATAATTGTTTTCTAATTTCAAGGTCACTTAACTGCTTCATAAATATATTTATAGAAAATATTTCGAAAATATTGTGAAGCCTCGCTATCTTTGAACGAACGGTGTAGAAATTTATATAAAAAATTTGAAAATCGAACATCGATCTATAGACGATCGTAAAGTTTTATTAATTAAAATTACATAAAATTTTGATTCTGAAATAACTAGAAAAGGACGAAAGTAATTATTGCTAAAAGAAAGGATTGTGAAGTTTCTAAAACCATGGAAATTTCAATGGTTACAACTCTCAATCCCGAGAGTGCTTCCGTACAAGTAGGTTAGTATTTCGTAATTTGACTCTACGAATACCAAGAGCAGAGTGGCGCAGTGGAAGCGTGCTGGGCCCATAACCCAGAGGTCCGTGGATCGAAACCACGCTCTGCTAAGTTTTTTTTTTTTTAATCAATTTTTTTCTTTTCCGTTTGGTTCCCCGATTTGTCATTATGGTTTTTTATTATTTACCCTTAGTCAATTAATTTTTTCTTCAACATTGATAATCACGGAAGCTGTTTTTCGTTTCCTCATAATTTAAATTTTCGGTTTTACGAAATTTAACAATAGCGGATTAACAATAATCATTATTATAAATACTCGGAAGAAAATTTTAACGTTTAAACAAATTTATTAATAGAAAATCATTTTTTTTTTTTGAAAAACTACGATATTACCAATTTTTCAAATCTTTATCCACGACGCTGAGTCCGCAAATTGCAATTGGATTTAAAATAAATATTTTTTTTGTACTTATATATTCTTGCAAAATTAATAAAATCAAGGCATATTAACAATAAATTTACGACGAGTATAGAAACTTCGATCGCATACAAAACTGTGAATACTTTGAAAACAGAATTATCCGTTAGAAATTCGTATATTTTTCAACGCTCCAGTTATTCTCGATGTTTTTTATTGATCACCAATTTTGCATCAATCGTGGTTATTGATGAGAACCGCGGTTTTTATTGTTTATTCAATCTGTCAAACATTAGCATGTCAAGCTTTCTAGCTCTTGGAGGGGAGTGAAGGAGGGAGTAGATCGAGCGTGAGATTTTTCATCATACCCATGGAATCTAAAGGCCATAAAAACCATCTTTTTCAAACGCGTACTAATCGTATTTTTTCTTTCGAATTTCCGTATTAAATCGGTCAGAAAGTAGAAGGTATTAAAATAATTCTGGGGTGAAAGTGATTTTTTCAACTCTGCCAATATAAATGTCAAAAATAATGGAGAATAATAAATAGGTATATTTTGAAAATATATTAGGAAAATCGATAATCGAATAGAGTTCGAAAAAATGATTTATATTTGCGTTTGCATAATTTTAGAATTCCTCCATTTACTACGTGTATGTTTTGATATTTATGCACTAAAAAAAAAAAACAAAAATTTCTTCTTAGAACAAAATCCCATTTAGTTGGACGAGAAAATGGTGGAATGAACAATTTTTTTGTTGAATAAACTAAATCATTTGCCATTAAAAAAAAAAAAAAAACAAATAGTTGAATCCACTATTTTTTCGTCCAACTAAATGGGATTTTATTCGATGAACATTTTTTTTTTTTCAGTGTCTTTCGTAACATATATTTTGATTATTAATATCTCCACATGTGAGATTCGAGTCAACGAGCTCTTGACCGCGGTTATTTTCTATTTAGACTGTTTTGCTTGCATTATTGTAATCGATGAAAGATTCTTACTCAACTTTTAAATTTTGTGTCGTAAAAAAAAAAAGAAAAAGCATTTTGGAATCTTAACGAAGTTGAAGCTGATTCTTTCGGTATTTGAATTGACATTTTAAGAAATTCATGACGAAAAATGAAGAATTTAAATATATCGTTCTGTCACTTTTTCTTTCCCTCTCTCTCTCTCTCTCGAGATTTGCCCGGTCGCTAAAAGCGTCCTGCCGACATTCAGAGAGCTCACCGTTGCTCTTTGCACGAAAATCCCTTCCCGAAATAACGATCGCTCTCCCATACCTCTCTTCTTACCGCACGTGCTTCCACAAGGAACGGCAAAAGTTGCATAACGCGAGGGGTCAGCCTCCTCGTAGTTTGGCCGCGATCACTCTTCTGTGCCAAAAGACTCTTACAAGCCACTCGATACACTTGTATCGACTGTATATATGCCTAATATAGTACTCGACTCTCTATGCCTGGTATTTATATACATATACACACGTTTCAACGGATACGAAGATTTTTTGACGTCTTGTATGAATTTGGTGTACGCATATATGGGCTGTATGAATCGAAAGCAACACGAAATCGTTTTACTATATATTTCGTCGTTATTCGCGTTCAATTATTTCACTCAGCGTGTACTCTTGGCTGTTATAGCATTGCCAAGAATTCGGCGTGTAACGAGCCGGTAGGGACACACCGGGAGTCACACACGATGCGGCAACATCCGCCTATTGGTCACCCGGAGCACCCAATTAGCCGAAAAATTGGCTCCCGTTTAATATCTATATCCAGTCGGAATCTCCCTAAACTTTATACACACCTTATTTCGATACATTTTTAGCTTTCCAATTTAGTTTTCGAGCTACCAGCACCTTCGTAACTTCCCTTTTTATACCTCAGAATATTTTATTCAAACGATTTAAGGGGCCAGTTCACTTTGAAAATTTCAAAAAATCGATTTTTTTACTGTTTTCGAAAGTACATACATTCAGAAATATTGTGTCAAAATTTTATGAAAATCCGAGCTCTCTAAGTATTTTTTTTTTTTACCTGAACGTCAGGACCTCATTTCGTCTACCTGAGCGTATAGAGCGCTCAAACGCGTTTTTCTCGAAACAACGTTTTCAAAATCTAGCTCCATCGTATCTCTAAAACTAATAAACCGATTCTCTTGAAATTTGAACCACATATTGTAAACATGATTCGCAACAAGATGACCCTCGATCGTTTTAAAATTTTGATTTTTACTCTTTTTTTTGTGAAAAAATCCGAAAAAAACGCATTTTTTTTTTACTTTTTTCGTTTTTCATCTGCCATTTTTTTATTTTTTGATAAAACTTTATATCCGAGGGTCATTTTGTAGCTGGTATCATACCGAATCTAATGGACTTTGATTTTATTGTTTCAGACAAGCCGTTGCCGAGTTGCGATGGAGCTACCTAGCCCACCTATTTTTGAGGCGTTACGTTAAACTATAGTTTTTGTACTTAAAAATGAATAAAAATGAATTAAAATTTTTTTTTTTATGTATTTCAAGACTTTATTTATCAAGCCCAACAACTTTTATATTCATATCTTTTATAAAATGCTCAAAAAAAAAATCGCGAAAATAGCCTTTTTTCATGGTTCCAAAGTCGACCGGCCCCTTAAATCTTCTCCTACTTTTATGCCTCTATTTTTATGTTTTTTTCTTCTCAATATACACGAACATATAAATTTAGGTGAAGAATACTCAATAATACTCAAAGTTCGAATTCGAAGAGCGTTCTTGTTCGCATTGCGTCTATGACTTTCCCTTGGCCTACCTATCTGTCGACGCGCAACTTCCGGTCCCGCTCGCGCGCGCGCCCGCGTTCAGCGTCACTTCTACACAATGTGAATCGCCTTCCCCTGGTTATTTGGTTTATACGCTCGTATATCATCAATCGGGTATGAAACTACTCGTATTGCCCAACCAAGACGAAAACGCTACGATAAGAGAGCTCTAAACCCGGTGAGAATGATGATGATGATGATGATGATGATTATACGACGCGCTCTATACAATATAATTGTCGTGTTGTGAAAGTTTTGTGTGAACCGCGTGAATATAATGTCTACGAGCGGGAGTGCGACGCACTTCCAACCGAGAGAGAGAATCCTTTGTCGTCGTTCGCAAAAGACCCACGGAACAATTTTATTACACCTACCGAGGATACGTACTAATTTGTACCTGCGTGTATATATGGAAGAATAAAAAAAAAAGGAGCTTTCAAATAAAACAACGTCGCTAAATCGCGACTCGTGATTTTTTTTACGGTTACCAAGCATGCGAGAAATAGTTTGGTGTATACCGAACCACTGTGCCTTGTCGGCTAAGTGTCGCTGCAAGATTTAGGCGGCAGGAGCGAAGCGAGAGGAGCCAGTGGTGACATTTTTACTAGAATCTGCGATATACACTTTTGTTTTATGCCCTTTAACGGGAGAAACCAGTTTAGGAGGTCGAAATTTTGGTGTTTTTCGTGAATTTTTTTAACAGGGAAGGAATAATCAGAATTTGTTTAAACTTGGAGGATATTTTATTCGTATTTTGAAGTACAGTTTGTAATTTTTTCAAGTCATTTCCGCCGGAAATAGTGGAGTTAGAAGCTGCTGTCCATGGACGATCGCCATCCGAGTTTTTTGCTGGTGGGCATTCCTGAAGTCACAATTTTTATCTGTAATCATTACAATTTTATTTTTTCGTTAACAACATATTTCCTAAGAACATGAACCTAATCGTGATCAAAAAAGTTGAAAATTGCATGTTTTTGAGGTGTTTGAACACAATGTCACGTTTTTATACCATATTTTTTCACCTTTTTTGCATTAAAAAAAATATTTTTAATAATAATATCATCCCAGAGTTAGGTTCATACAGATTGTAATTGTATAAAGAATATTCACACAAATTTTCAGAACGATTGGTCAATAACTTTTTGAGCTAGAATGCCCACCAGTTGAAAAAAGTCGTCCATGGACAGCAGCTTCTAACTCCACTATTTCCGGCGGAAATGACTTGAAAAAATTACAAAGTGTACTTCAAAACATGAATAAAATATCCTCCAAGTTTGAACAAATTCTGATTATTCCTTCCCTGTTAAAAAAAATTCAGGAAAAACACCAAAATTTCGACCTCCTAAACTGGTTTCTCCCGTTAATGCGCGTCGATTTTTTTCCCCACTTTGCGCGTCGATTACTATATGGACCGCCCATTATTTGTTTTGCTTGAATATTCAAAAAAACTTATTTAAATCGAGATTCTACTGTACCCAACTGAATCGTACGAAAAGCATATACATAAGACACTCTTTTCACTTCTCTACATAGGCATGTATCTATGAAGAAGAAAAAAAAAAACAATGCCGCCTCTTTCCCGTTTAATTATGGGATGATAATTATGAAGGAGACACTAGCGCGCGAGCGGAATCGAGATATCGCAGCTGCATATCGCGTTTTCGTCTCTCCGGTAGATCTTCGAGATACACGCGTTCTGAGCTCTACGTTCACTGTCCTGGTATGAGATCCAATGACGAAAAATTCATATTCTTGAGGAAAGAGAAAACGGAATGTTTACACTGAGAAAAAAAATTTGTTCATCGAATTAATTCCATTTTGTTGGACGAAAAATTGGTGGATCCAACAATTTTTTTTGTTTAATGTCATTTGATTTAGTTTGTTCAACTAAATCATGAAAAATTTTTGTAGATGAATCCACTAAATCACCGGAGTCAAATGATTTTGTTCGAACAACTGGTACCAATTATTTGCTTACGCATACTTTTTAATTTCTTTAATAAAATATTTGTTTGAATTTCAGTTACCAAATTGACTAAACGGTAATCGTTAGGACAAATAAATGAATTAGTTTATTTAGATGATATTTTGTTGCATTAACATTAATTTGTTTCGCTGTACCAAAGTTTTGTTGGTTCGGCCAATAACTCGTTTCAGCATTCACAAATTATTTTCTCTTATCTCAAAAATATTTTGTTGCACGTATCGAACTAAATATTTTGGTTGAGAGAAACGAACTTTGTTCCGTGCAACAAAATTTTTTTCTCAGTGTACGAAGGATGGACGTGTTATGTTTATTTTAAAAAATTCTTGTTTTCCTATTCTTTCTATTCTTTTTTAAATGATATTCTTTCGAACTCGTACTCTTCTCTTTCTATGGCCGATTGTTTAAGCACTTTATGTAAGTGAATAAAAAAACAATGTATTTCCAGTACATTCTCTTCAGCGGGCAAAAAAATTGAGAAGCATTCAGTTTTTCTATCATTGTTTATGATTTCCTTAAATTAATTCGTTTTTATCAAATTTCGTACCCAAAATTTATAGGAGAACTAAATGGATCATGGTATTATTACGAAGAAAAACAACAATGTATTTTTGAGTCCCACCCAATCTCGGATACGCCGTAAATGCGCCAATTGCGATGTATCAGCCCTCTGAAAAAGGCACGCCTAATTATTTTTTCACGCCTATTTATTTTTAGGATAATGGATCAAGGCTTTGTTCAACAGGATTTGAAAAGTGAACGATTCGCTGCATCGCGATCGCGAGTTTTCAAACTCTCAGTAATAATCGAAATTCTTCATGCAAAATCTTCAGATATACGTTCATACATTTCGTAAACAATTATTATCAATATTCGATGTATAAAAAGTACATGAACGACGTAGAATTTTTTTACGCTACGGTATATTAGGTGCATACATTTTAACCCTTTTTATAGACTTTATTTTCATGATGCTGTGCGTTGATTCGAGTAAAACGGTTACGTACACTTTTCAGCAGTTCCTCTCGGATTCGGGCTCGGTTCGCATATCCACTAATATATTGAGCGCGACCCCCTACTTTCTCCATTGTTATACATGCTGGTTATGACTCTGTAATAATCGCAAGAACGTGTGCGGCGTGAGTAAATTGTAAAATTCGTTTTTAGACCACATCTCGTTGCTAAAGAACGATACTTTATATATACAGATATATATATATATATATATATGTATAAATTATACGTAGTATACACTTGAACCGAGTGCAGGCTTCGTACTATTGCACTCGCGCGTGTATCGCATGCAAAATTCTCAAGCTTGAATAGCTCGCGAATACGAGCAAATATTTACTTTCACCCTGGAATCCAAAATGTCAAGGTGTTTTATTGCATTTCGCTCTTCGTTCAATAACTCACATGGGTGTTGCGTCCCTTAATCATTTCAAGCGGAATGCTGTATCTTCGCCGCCTTATTTCGAGGAGCCCGTAACATTTACAGAACTCGGTTAAAAATTATGAAATTTAAGTGACGTCACGTGACAATCTTTGAGGCTGATTTCTTTTTTATCTCCTCCGAACTTTGTAATTAAAAGAGGATTTTTTCTTCTCCTACTTGGGAAAAAAATGAAGAATGTATTAGACCTGTTTTTGAAATTTTAACGAAATAGACAAAAATGTTTTAGACTTGTCCTTTTACAGCAGGAAGAATGAAAGAAGATCAATAGGAAGTTTTTTCTGTTGTTTCTCGTATAAAGTTTCGATAAAATTCACTCAACGATTGGCCGAAATCGACTCTGATTTTCACTTATCCAATTATACTCTTATGGAAACTGACGATAAAGCTGCAAATGTTGCTTTAGTAAATATTTATAAAGTAAAAAAAAAACCTTTCTGCATGTGAAATTCAGACTCTCACTATCGTTTGCATCATTTACATGAAGCTACAGCATACGTGAGGCATCGATAAAGAGGTAAATATTTACGTGTTTTAAATATCATAGTCGTTGGCTGGAATCGTACCTTCGATGCGTCCCCTTTCAACGCAGTGACAGAGACCAAATTTCGGGATGAGTGCGCGAAAGAATCTTAAAGAATCTTGAAGAATCTTAAAGAATCTTGAAGAATCTTAAATAATCTTGAAGAATCTTGAAGAATCTTAAAGAATCTTAAAGAATCTTGAAGAATCTTACAGAATCTTAAAGAATCTGTAACATTGCAACTGCTAATTCTTTAAAACCGAACAATTTTTTAAAAGGAATAATCGAATTAGCAACTTTATGCAACTTTTAATGTTATTAGCTGATCCGTAGCTCATCCAGGAAACGCGAAATCGAGTTATTGAAATGATCCTAATGTGTACCACATCACCGTGCGGTTAAACGTGAAACAACATACACATCTGAAGATTTTCGTTTGTACATAATCTGAAAAAACTGGAAATCAAAACTACCGATTGACTGTGAACTATATACTGCTGTGCCCTCGATCGCGTAATGTGAGAGAGGCGATATTGGTTATTAGAAATGGAGGAACAGCAGAGTCTACCTCAACCGCGAGGATGCAAATATAAGTCGAGGGGCGACAGCAGACACACGACTCGCGCGGGCCAATCATATAAATAGAAACGGCGCGACAGCGTGGAACCATAAATTGTCGCTTGGCGATTTAAGGCCGAGTGCAAGGGATCTTTCGCTCTCTCTCTCTCTCTCTCTCTCTCTCTCTCTCTCTCTCTCTCTCTCTCTCTCTCTCTCTCTCTCTCTCTCTCTCTCTCTCTCTCTCTCTCTCTCTCTCTCTCTCTCTCTCTCTCTCTCTCTCTCTCTCTCTCTCTCTCTCTCTCTCTCTCTCTCTCTTACTCTCAACCATTGCCCGTGGTTCTTCTCTTAATTCAAGTATCCATGTAACTCTGGCATCCCTCTCACTCTCTCGGACTATAGTATATTATACCAGCCGAGCATATCGAGCAATACAAAAGTAAAATCCGCGAGTTACGCGAGCTGACTCACGACAGCTCGGCCATCGGTCTCTCAGTTTCGCCTTTGCCTATATACACTGAATATTTTATATTTTTATCTATGTGCCTCTGCTTATGTCTCTAATATACAACTCTAATCCACGATGTATATTATATTATTGTGCATGTATGCACTAGTGGATGAGTGAGGCGTACGCGCGACCCCTCTCTTCCTTTATTTCTTTCAATTCCACTTCCTTATGAAAGAAGCTGTCTGTTTTCATTAAACGATCCATTTTTCCTCAATTCTCCATGTCCGAATGCAATCGTACGAACAATATTAACCTCTAACCATCAACGTGGTTTTGTTAGTTACGTAACTGCGCCGAGGTGCAGCCTGAACGTCTGAAATGTTTAGATGGCTATTACAAACATTCGCATTGAGTTATGATCGTTTATGAAAAATAAAAAAAATCATTAAAAATAATTATGCGCAATGATAATATTGATAGATACGTCGTTTTCTGATCATAACAAATGAAAGAAAATTTTTATAGATCGATCCTACGTCGAGCTCTTGAATAATTAACGCGATGATAAATGTCGAGGATTTCAATAATTATGCCATTTCCTCTTCACAGCAAACCAAAGAAAAATTTTACAGGCTAATTTGAGATTGTCTCGCACTTCCGAGTTATTCAAGTATCGGTTAATATCGAAATGTCTGTGGAAAAAAAATGTTTGCCCATTAACGGTTATGCGCCATCGTAATATTTATAATTATACCGTTCCTCACCGTAAATTACCAAAGAATTTTACAGCCTGGCTCTAGGTGGAGTCGTGCTTTTGAATAATTGCAACACTCGGAAAGAGCTAATAATAATTAAACAAATGGTATTACACTATAAATCAATTTTTATTTACTTTTCATACTAATATAAAAATGGTCTTTGGACCTTTCACATTTTTATTAACTTTTCATACGAATATAAATTGTCTTTGGATCTTTCACATTTTCTCGAAGTAAGAAAATGCTTCGAAAGTTATACTTACATAGTTTATATGCGATTAAGCTATCGCGGCGCCACAATACATGCAAAACGGAGCAACAATTATTCGCTGTATAGTTTCGTAAATGTGCCTCCTCGTGGAAACTCCCGGAAACGGTATTTTCGCGTGCTTTACACCTGGAATGTTTAACGCGAAGAATGCGAAAGTAAAGTTTTTCGAACGTTTTGCGAACGATGCAATTCCAAGCGGATATAAAAGAAAAAAAAAATGTATAAAAAGTGTAGAAGTTGACGTTTCACTCGCGGATGATGGAGCCGGTCAAAGTTGCAATTTGGTTGAATCTTTTAGCTCTATTAATATCGCGAATTATGATATTGTCACTTAGGAATAGAGAGATGTGAAAGAGTCTTGTGCGTGGTCCAGTATATTGAGCGTAAATCGGTAATGCACGCGTGCAAGCTGCGCTGATGCATGCACGGTTAATTGAGTGCCCGCGAGATTTGGCCCCGGTCAGCAAATCTCAAAAGCGAAGAGAAAACTCCGACGCATGGAGTATATATATGTGTATATTTATTTGGATGCGTAAAATATTTCACGACAGCTGCTCGAGCTTTTTCCCTGACCTAGGTGAATCTCGTTCAATATTTTTCCTCAAATTGGGGCACCAACAATGTCGGAATAACAAATAACACTTTTTTCTTTATCCGTAAAATTTTTGAAGAACAAAAAACTACGCCACGTTAGTTACCAAGGATGAGAAAAAAGAATAAAACAACAAATTTTTGTATTATTAAAAAATTGTAAAACAGCGAAAAAAACCTCAAGTTTGGCCCGATTCATGTCGATTGTTTTTTTTTATTTTATTTTTATTTGTTTATTATTTAGAAAATATTGGAGATTTCACTCAGATTTCGAACTGAAACGAGGTTTACTCAAAAAAAAAAAAAAAATCAGGAATAAATGAATAAATTTGTAGAAGCACTTACGAAAGCGATGAATTGATAGGGATGAGGAAACAAAAATTCGTCGAGTTGTCGTGGAATACCTCATGTATAATGTAGGCTAGAGCACACGGTTGTAACTCTGGTAGATGGCACGCGCAGGGTCCCGGTAATGCGGTATTCTCGATGCGTGGCCCCTCTATTTCCGTCCGCGCGACGGCGGTGGAATCCACTGCGTCGAATTCTGTACGATATATAACGAAAAGAGGAAGGCCCCCATCGAAAGCGTATAGAGTTGGATAGTTCAACTGTGGCCGGGATGAGTGACGTATGTGCCAATCCGTACCTTAATCATGGATGTTAATTCTCGTACAGATCGTATCAGAGATGACGCGTCATCGAATCTATCAAATTACCGCACAAATGTCACAGTAACAGTTTCTAATCGCTATCTAGA
This sequence comes from Rhimphoctona megacephalus, assembly GCA_963989365.1. Taxonomy (NCBI): domain Eukaryota; kingdom Metazoa; phylum Arthropoda; class Insecta; order Hymenoptera; family Ichneumonidae; genus Rhimphoctona; species Rhimphoctona megacephalus. The sequence continues at coordinate 9,983,291 of OZ022419.1, forward strand.
GAGTATAGTGATGTAATATATTTCCTTTTGGTACTATACAGAAAAGATACAGCAGCGTACACAGGTGCAAAAACCGGTACAGTAAAGTTATAGAATCACCGGTTGAACCACAATTACAATATGGTTATTTCCAGCAAAGAAAGCGTACGATTGCGCAGGAAATCCTATTCAACATTTGTTTAGGCACCGTATGGCGTGCTCCGGTCCTACTATTATCGTACAGTTCATAGTTAAGGGGCCAGTTCACTTTGGAGCCACGAAAAAAGGCTATTTTCGCGATTTTTGTTTTGAGGATTTTATAAAAGATATGAATATAAAAATTGTTGGGCTTGATAAATAAAGTCTTGAAATACATAAAAAAAAATTTTTAATTCATTTTTATTCATTTTTAAGTACAAAAACTATAGTTTAACGTAACGCCTCAAAAATAGGTGGGCTAGGTAGCTCCATCACAACTCGGCAACGGCTTGTCTGAAACAAAAAAATCAAAGTCCATTAGATTCGGTATGACACCAGCTACAAAATGACCCTCGGATATAAAGTTTTATCAAAAAATAAAAAAATGGCAGATGAAAAATGAAAAAAGTAAAAAAAACCCGTTTTATTCGCAGTTTTTCACAAAAAGAAAAGAGTAAAAATCAAAATTTTAAAACCATCGAGGGTCGTCTTGTTGCGAATCATGTTTACAATATGTGGTTCAAATTTCAAGAGAATCGGTTTATTAGTTTTAGAGATACGATGGAGCTAGGTTTTGAAAACGTTGTTTCGAGAAAAACGCGTTTGAGCGCGCTATACGCTCAGGTAGACGAAATGAGGTCCTGACGTTCAGGTAAAAAAAAATACTTAGAGACCTCGGATTTTCATAAAATTTTGACACAACATTTCTGAATGTATGTACTTTCGAAAGAAGTAAAAAAAATCGAATTTTTGAAATTTTCAAAGTGAACCGGCCCCTTAATTGGGTGACGGTATGGTTGTAATACAATTAAAGTTTAGTTACCGCACAGTAACGTTACAGTTACGATATGCGGTTACTTTGCAGTTATCGTACCATTATTGTACAAATTTCATACAATTACCGTATAGTTATTCACACTGAGAACAAAAAAATTGTTCATCGAACTAATTCCATTTTGTTGGATGAAAAATTGGTAGATCCAACAATATTTTTTTGTTTAATGGCAAATGATTTAGTTCATTCAACTAAATCATGAAAATTTCTGGTAGATGAATCATCCAAATAACTGGAGTCAAATGATTTTGTTCGAACAACTGGTAACGTTTGTTTGCTTACCCATACTTTTTAGTTGCTTTAATAAAATATTTATTTGAATCTCAATTACCGAATTGACTAAACGGTAATCGTTAGAACGAATAAATAAATTAGTTTATTTGAATGATATTTTTTTGCATTAATATTAATTTGTTTGGCTGCAGCAAAGTTTTGTTAATTCGGCCAATAATTTGTTTCAGCATTCACTAATTATTTTGTCTTATCTCAAAAATATTTTGTTGCCCTTATCGAACTAAATATTTTGGTTAAGAGAAACGAAGTTTGTTTCGGTCATCAAAACTTTTTTCTCAATACGTATATCGCCGTACAGTTACTGTACGATATTACCATACAGTTGTTCATCGTGTTACCGTACAACTAAGCTAAACAAAATACAATAATCATACAATAATTCCTGTAAAATCTGTAAATTTACAATGTAGTTGGAATAAAATCACTGCAAAATTACTGTACAATAGTAATGTATCAAAGTAAGTAAAATAAATTAAAATGGCAGTATAATTCAATTTTTTAGTTGCAGTTCAACTACGGTACGATTACCAATACACAATCACGTTGTAATTGAATCAGTTACTTCGTATAATTCAGTGAGTTCAATTACAGAATAGTCAAAATACAGTTGAAGTAGAATAGCACTGGAGTAACAATGCTGAGGCCGAATACAGCATTTGCACATTATTTGTTACAAACTTTTATCCTACATTTGAATTAACGGGACAGACCTAGTTAGAATTTTCGAAAAATCGATTTTTTTTTTATTTCATTTTCAAAAAGTAGAATCTCTTACGAACATTTTCCGCCCAGGTAAATGTAAATCGGACCATTATTCGCCGAAATACAAGACTTTGTAGCACGTCGTGTCTGAGCCATAGGTAAGCAGGTAGCGGACTTTAAGTGCGTTTTTCTCGAAACCATGTTTTTGAAGTCGGTGATCACTGTAGCTCGAGAACGGCTTTACCGATCGGGTTGAAATTTATATCACTTCTTCTATACATGGTAGTCCTCCATATGAACGAAGGATTTTTTTTTTGGATAATTATTTTTATTTTTAATAGCAAAAAATGGAACTGATATTTTGGTCAAAAAAACACTTTTGACTTTTAACGGCCGCCATTTTATGAAAAATGGAAATTTTTCAAAACCCTTCGTTCAACTGGAGCATTATATCATTAACTAAAAATCCCCTCCGTTTTTTTTGTTTCAGATGAGCCGTTGCAGCGTGAGCTTGATCACCGCAAACCGTGTTTTTTTTTGCAGCGTCCTCGGCAATTGACGGTCACCAGCTTATTTCGATATGTATTGCGTTGAAAAAATTGCAACATATACATTACATATGTATCTTTTAAACGGAAGAACTTTTGTTGTGAATTATTTTATCGTTTGACCAAAAAAAAATCGGAAAAAAGGCCTTTTTTTTGACGTTCCAACTAGGTCTGTCCCGTTAACGACGAATTATGATCCCAAGGACGTTTGTTTCGAAAATATTTTGCCTTGGCAATATTCTGTCCCGACAGCTCATACGATGCGCAATAATTTGGACAAACCGCACGCAATTCCCAACGAGATGTCCTCCCATCATCATTTCATACAATTGCGGGCAACTAGCGTCAATTTAACGTATCCGATAACGACTACCGCGATGTCATTTATACGGCGCGTTAGCCGGCCGTTGACGATCAATGCAACGACCAACCACTTCGCATTTATTACAGTCGCAAGTACATCCGCGTGTTGTAGAGGGCGCCAGTCGTGAAAAGCAGCGATGAGTTTCCAAACGACATCATAAATACAACGTCGGTCAACGCGCGCCCATGCCGGAATAATATGCGAGCAAAGTTTATATATATATCCTGTATATATCCACACACATCCTATGTGCGTATATTTAAATATATATCCGAGAAGTGGATACCAGAGCAAAATGAAACCAGAAGTGTGAACAACTCCGCATGTATACACGATACACATTAATAATAAGATACGTTTTATTACAAACATTACAGCAATATTATTGTACTGCAAACAATCGGACATTCGATACTTGGAATGTTAATTTTTAGAACGTATTTTTTTTTTTTTTTTTTTTTTATTGCATTTGCCATTGCCCAGGGTTCTCCCCTTTTTAGCTTGCCCCCCCCCCCCCCCCCCCGCTTTCCAAAGACACCCCCCTGTGCGGCTGCAGCCGGCTTATCCCCAACTGTATCGCATTTGCCGAGAGCGAAGGGAAACTGCAGAAAACCTTGCCGATACAGCCGGTACCTACCTAATTTCCCCGGGTAGCATGCGAGCATGCTCAAGCACAGCTACCAGAGGCGCTTAAGAAAGGTACCTCTTCAGCTGTAATGCAATGAGCTAGCCAGTACACGGCTAAGGGGCCACCATCCGCACGATGAGAACCGTCCACTGGAGGCACCCGGAGCCGTACACCGACCGCTCAGGCATCACAGCGAGGTCTGGACATGATTTTTATAAAGGTGGAGTCCAAACCACCCGGGATTACAGTAGGAACACGTGAAAAAAATCTCAATTTTTCATTGGTGTTTTGGTCGGGATTCGAACCCGGGACCCACGGCGTGCGAGCCCGAGCCCTCATCCACTAAACCAACCGCTCTCCCAATTTTTAGAACGTATTCTTGGCTAACATTAAAAAAATGTTTCCAGAATGTTTATTACACAGAAATAAATGATTCGTAGATTCCAAAGGAACTGAATTAAACCAAGCCAATATATTACGATAACGAATTGAATTAATTTGAATGTGTCAATAATATATATTTTCGCATCCAGATACAGTTGACCCAACTATATATCGATTTGAGTTAATAACGTATTAAAAGTCTATCTAATGACAAGAAAGTTCAAATCTACGATGGGAGCTTTCCAACAAGCAACACAAGCGAGACAGTGTAACACAGTGTACGCTGTTCGATGTTCCAACTACGACATGCTGCGAGCGTCCTGAGAATCCCAGTGTTGCCAATATATTTTCAGTACTTTCGTATTTTTATATGTTCAAAGCGTGATGCTGATTTCGAATTTGGTATTTTCAGGCTCAGTCTCCTAACCTAACTCTCCGTATCTTCTTCGTCTTCTTCTCCAATTCGACTGCAGCGCTACCCCGTACGACTAGAGGGCGCTACCGTCTGGCCACTGAGGAAAACCTGTGTCGGCTAACGCGCGGTAAACAATTCAAGGTGACAGGGGCCTCGTAAAAGCGACCCTGAGTGGCGCGCCATAGATTGGTAATTTTGAACTTGGTGGTTTGTTTTATGATTATAACCTTGCGTTGTTTAGTTAAATGTGTTTAATTATATTATATGATTATTAAAAATATATTGTTTCATTTTATATTTATTTGAGTTGATTCAGCGTTATTGAAGGGTGAGTGAAACAAACAAAAAGATAAATGCTCAGTGAAGCCACGTAGCACACCAAGGCTATCGAGTCACATCTTTGCTGTTTTCCACCTTCGTTCGCATTGTCAATATTTACATTTCTTTTTTTTCAATTTATTGTACCCCTTGTATCCATAGCCCTCTATTTAAAAAAGCGGGATACAAGTGGATAGCTTTCGTTATGCCGTTTGATTTATTAATTTTTCATTTTTATTATTTCCTTTCTTTGTTTAATTATTTTCTTATTTTTTTTATTTTTTTTTTAATTTTATTTTTTTTATTGTAACGTGCTCGACTTCTTCCAAGACTTTTGTAAGACTGGCTGGCCGGCAATATCTTTGGATTTATATTATGATGGTATTTATTATGTATTATTTATTATTTTATTATTGTTTTTCTTTTCCTTTTCTTCATTTTAGTTGTGTGTTATTAGATTTATTTATTTATTTACTTTGTCATTGTATTGTATTGTCACTTTTGTAAAAAAAAAAACACTTTCCAGAGGGAGCTCGGCAAGCACGTCTGCCTTCCTCCGAGTCCGACGGCCGAGTCCCTAACTCTCCGTATATTAAAATATAAATTTATGTCAAGCGTCACTACACCACCGATGAGACTAGGGAAAAGTGATGGTTTTCCCTCTGGTGGTCTCCAGAAGAACCTCGAGTGTTTCAACAAGCACCCGCTCTGTGTTTCTCTGTGTTACACTGTGTAGCACTGTGTACGCTCGTTGGAAAGCTCCTTATATATATGTATCGCCAAAAAAAATACTGTATCAAATATATCACCTGTCCAGTTGGTTTAACTATTAGGATCGGGTTGAAACGAAATGGGCGTGGCTTACTGCTTATAAGAATTCTATATATATTTATTAGGGTGTGTCATTTAAGGGCGACATTTTTTTTTTACGGTGGCCCCTCAAAAATCTTCAATTTGTACCCAAAAACAAAACTGTGCGAAAGGGGGGCCCTGTCAAAAAATATTTAGAGGTCGCGCTTTGCTATTGAAGTTTTTCATTTAATTAACATGGGAATTTTTTTTTCGCTATTTCTATTACCCTATTGCGATTTGCCATGCTGTAATATTTTCCAAGCGGTTTCTCATAGCAAATTGGATGCTCTACAATAAAGTCCGTTGAACCACGTCTATAAATTGAATAATTTCGTACACTGTTAAAAAATATATGACATTTACAATACTTTTACAATACAATGGTAAATGAAATTTACAAACCGGGTGTATGAAATGAAAATTATTGCACTCGTATGCCAAAATTGAAATGTGAACATAAATTTTGGTTACTGATGTGGAATTTAAGATACATAACATTGAATATTCACATGAAATCTGAAAATTTTGTGGACATGCATTGAAATAAACCATATGTTTGGTTGATAATTAATACAAATGTATATGAATTCATCTACTATCAACAATGTATTAAAATTACAGTATGATCTTCACTTTTCTTGACAGTTGACTGAAAAATAAGATACACATGAATGTTAATAATACGATACATGTTATTTCCCATCATAACTCAATCTCTTAAAAATACGGTACAAAAATGGGAATGAAAATTAATATACCCTGTAGTATAAAAAAAAAATCGTGTATTAAAATTCATTTGCTTATTTATTAATTATAGGAATCTCAATATTAAAATTAATACACAAGTGTAGGAAATTCGTAACGCTCTGTGGGCACCGTGCTTCGCGCTCTGGCCACCGCGTGGCGCAGAGCGTCGACTTTCTCATAAGAGGCATGTGCTTCGGACGAGGATATATACAAGTCGCTCGAATCTAAGAAAATTGTGTAAAACATAAAAATGGTAAACACCAAACTTAACACAAGATGTTGAGATTATAATAAAAATTTTTACGGCGACAATTGCTCGACTTGATTGCCACGGCATCAAGTGATGATAAGTCACTCTAACTAATTTCTTGAGATGTCTGCATGATTTCGACCTTCAACTTAAAAAAATTGAACACAATAGTACGCCAATTAATGTATTCCCCTTAAAAACTCATAATAGCTGAATTTATTTAATATTCATTCGTATATTAATGTTCAAAAAGGATCACCAAATTTTATGATACATCTCTAGAAATATCGTAGACATATGTAATGCGAAAACGTTATACGGTGCCTGAAATTTAGTAATCTTGAATTTGAAAATTACTATGCTGGTAACATGAACTTTAATATACCTGTATAGTAATATTAGTAGATGTTTCGTGTTTTTAATATGCACAAGGTCAACATTTCTTACATGTATATGATTTTTCAAATACACAAGTATATTAATTTTAGTGAACAGTGCTCGTATCATTAAAATACCGCGTCTCTCAATTTTCTTCAGCATATCTGAATTTTCATATACGGTATCCGCATAAAAGCTTCCTATACATGTGTATTAATTTTCATACGGAAATTTTTTACAGTGTCATATTATGAATATTTGGAGTAGATTTTGTATTCCAGTTCGTCAACCTTAGTGTCTTTATGAACAATTAGAAAAATTTTATGATGTACGGGAATAAAAAAAAAGGCAAGAAGAAATTTGCATTAATTATTGACGAAGATCCCAAAGAATGGACGAACAACAAACATTATATCAACTTCGTTGATACACTGCGCAGTTTGCAAGTCGTCAACGATACTGCAGAACGAGCAGTAGCGCTGGCCACCAAGTACAGCAGTTGTTTAACGGAAAACGAGGAACAACGGCAGTATCTTTTGCAGATGGTTAGAAATCACCAGAAACGTCATGCAACGAATATAAAGGAAAGCTCTTTGTGTCAGTAGGTGAGTTTTTTCTCTTTCATTTAATGATGTTGGATTAATTTTTAATGAAATGTGATTTTTTTTTTATTATTCAATCCCCCCCCCCAGGGTCAATTTTTTATAAGATTTTTTTTATATACTTACATTAACTTAGTGATTAAATACCAACCAAATCTTATACACTGCTTTGAAAAAAATGAGATTGGTTGAATTAAAAAAAAAAAAATTCTTCACAAAATCAACTGTAATCGCCTATATCTCTGAAAAGAGGTACCACATGTTCCGTTCAAAGAACTTGTTTTTTAGAATACCTGTTTCTCTACAAAGTTGCCATTTGAATGTTTTCTGTATAATCAATAGTCTAGGCGGTAGAGCCATTTGAATACAAATTTTCACGTAAAATTGATTTCAATTATTAGTATCTACGAAATTATTCAATTTATAGACTTGCTTCAATGGACTTTATTGTAGAGCATCCAATTTGCTATGAGAAGCCGCTTGGAAAATATTACAGCATGGCAAATCGCAATAGGGTAATAGAAATAGTGAAAAAAAAAATTTTCCCATGTTAATTAAATGGAAAACTTTAATAGCAAAGCGCGACCTCTAAATATTTTTTGACAGGGCCTTTCGCACAGTTTCGTTTTTGGGTGTAAACTGAAGATTTTTGGGGGGCCACCGTAAAAAAAAAAAATGTCGTCCTGAAATGACACACCCTAATATTTATAAAAATCTTTGTCTATTCAAATAATTTATTTGCGATATCAAATTTTCATTTTTAATCAGGAATAAACAATTGAATCTCAAATGAACCAAAATAGCACATTCAACAATTTTCCAACATATAATCGGATAAACAAATGAAATATTTATCCTGATCCTGCCACTTATGGTAGGTAAAAATTGTTCAATATCGACTTCTTAGTAGGGATGCCGATTCAAGAATCGGTTTTCGTAAGAATCGATTTTTGTCCGACCGATAATCGATTTTTTAAATCGATTATTTCTAAGCGATTAATTACCTGAATTGATATTTTGATTGCAAGATCGATTATAAATTCTAAACTACTCTAAACTCCCGACAATAATTTGCGCTACTATATAAAAACCGCGGGATCTTATGTGCATGGGCGAGGATCTGAGGATTCATGTAATGTGCCCTCCATCGTTAAATTTCGTGTCAATTGAAGTTGGCTGGAAGTGACGACATCTTTTATATTTTTTTCCATTCTGAACTGTTTGCCTTTTATATTCTATTGGCCAACAGAACCTTTCACTCCGCCTTCCGGAATCCACTTCCATCTTCCATCTTTCTTTCATCACCGGCTATTTACGATCACGAACGACGAGGCATGCCATACATTTTTCGCAAAATTAAAAAATATTCAATCCACTAATATGTGCAATTAAAATAAAAAAGTGTGTGAAAAAATCGGGTGTTTTAAAATCGAAAATGATAAAGTGCACCGTCGCTGAGTATGCATCAATATAAACGAGAGCGAGACTGGTTACATGTATAAGTGCTTACGTTTATTTACGTATTTATTTTTGTTTGAACTAATAAATAAAAATGTTTATTCTTGACACGGTGGTTGTTACTTTCGTATCCATATAATAAAAGTATCCTTGATTTTCAATTTCTTTTATTTTATTTTATTTATGTTATATTTTCCATTTTTCATATCAATTTAATGAAAATCGATTCTAACTGGATCGATATTTTCCTGTTCAATCTCTGTTATGGGATCGATTCGTTAGATTACGATTCGATTCGATTTAATAGATCGATTGTTTTTTAACGATCTGGCATTCCTACTTTTTAGACAGAAACAGTCGGTATACGAAAAGTCGCATTAGTTTCTGTAACTAATATCCGTCCGGAGCGCGTTTTGTATGTGAGAAAGGCCTCAACGTTTTGCGCCGCACTGTGGTCGGACCGAGAAGCTTTTTTAACAAAACCGAATTTTTTTAACAGGGAAGGAATAATCAGAATTTGTTTAAACTTGGAGGATATTTTATTCATGTTTTGAAGTACACTTTGTAATTTTTTCAAGTCATTTCCGCCGGAAATAGTGGAGTTAGAAGCTGCTGTCCATGGACGATCGCCATCCGAGTTTTTTGCTGGTGGGCATTCCTGAAGTCACAATTTTTATCTGTAATCATTATAATTATCTTTTTTCATTAACAACATATTTCCTAAGAATATGAGCCTAATTGTGATCAAAAAAGTTGAAAATTGCATGTTTTTGAGGTGTTTGAACACAATGTCATGTTTTTATACCATATTTTTTCACCTTTTTTGCATTAAAAAAAATATTTTTTATAATAATATCATCTCAGAGTTAGGTTCATATAGATTATAATTGAATAAAGAATATTCACACAAATTTTCAGAACGATTGGTCAATAACTTTTTGAGCTAGAATGCCCACCAGTTAAAAAAAAGTCGTCCATAGACAACAGCTTCTAACTCCACTATTTCCGGCGGAAATAACTTGAAAAAATTACAAAGTGTACTTCAAAACATAAATAAAATATCCTCCAAGTTTAAAAAAATTCTGATTATTCCTTCCCTGTTAAAAAAAATTCACGAAAAACACCAAAATTTCGGCCTCTTAAACTGGTTTCTCCCATTAAATACAAAATAGGGCGGCGTGATCGATCCAACTCACGCGTTTGATCATTTTAAGTCGTCCCATGCTCATAGTTGTAATATTTTCCGTAAAATCAGTATAAAATATGGTTTCATTTAACAAAGCTCTTCGGTTAAATTAAAAAAAAAGTATTTACTTAATATTATTCGGATTTAGTTTGATCTGATGAATATCGAGTGTGAAAAATGTTTAATCCGTGGTCGAACGTGGCCACTTGATTTTACTAAACCCTTTATTCACCGCAACGCAAAATACATTTCAATTGAACAAAATAAATCGGTACATCGATTGCCACCTGCATAGTATATTGCAAAAAAATATTTGATCGTCTGAATCGAAATGTAGTTGCATTGAACAAATATATTAGGTAATTCGTGGTGAAAAAACTATACAGTTAAAATAACTAGACCGGTTTCATCGAATCAAACACAGTGCCTTAAATTCAAACTAATTTCGATCAATTTTAAGAAATTTTCAGTGATCGTCGGATGGTGAGTTGAATTTACAAATTTTTTTTTTTCTGTGTAGCAATATTGGACCGGATCAGACCTCGAAAAATTCATTTTTTATGCTCCAAAAAACAGCGAATAAAATACGATTCTGTACAAAGATCGAGCGTTAAATACTGAACGCAATTTGAAGGGTAAAATTAATTTTTGTTTTTCTACTTCAATTTGGTATCGCTTGTCCTTTTTAGCTTCAAATTTTGCCATGCCACTGTCCATCAATGACTATTTCACGGTGTACACTTCGATTTTTTATTCGTGCCTCAAGATTAAACACAAAATAACACTTACAGTAAAATTAGTGAGTCTGTCCGTCGGTTTATGACCGCTATATCGACTTTTGAAATTTACAATAACCGCAAAGCTTGTTTGTTTCCCTCTCGTCCCAAAGTCGATGAAATACTGATTTGGGACCAAAGTTTGAGAGTTCAAAGAAATCTACGATAGAACCCCATCAAATGGAGTATTTTTAAAGGGTTTCATTTGAGGATTCGAAAACGATATGAACTCGACCTTTTGGTTCGTTTTTTCTTCACATAATATCGAAAATAGTTCGATTGAATATGTAATTTCATTTTATTTTCTGGACGATCGAAAAATTTGCGAATATTTTACAATCTTAATATTTTAAGAGTACAATATTTTAATATTTTAAGAATATTATAAGATTATTATTATAAAAATTATTATTATAAATATATTATTACAAAAAGAATATTATAAGAATATTATTTAAGAATATTTTAAGAGTACAGACGGACAAGCACAAACTACAGGATTAAATAGAGTTTCTTGAAATGAGAATTATTTGTGTGCATACTGTGTGCAAAATCTTATTCATAATTGCGGTACCAAATTCTCAGAGCACTAATTTTAGACTTACACACTCTTCTGCCCATTTGTTTTCCATTTAAAATCTGTATAGGAAAATTAATATACAAAAATACGGTGAATTCGTTGCGTTAGACATGTAAAATGCGAACGGCAAGTGTCCTTGAACTTTTCTGACGAACCAGGAGAGGGCGTATTATATGTTTTGTATTTTTGTTGCTACATATATCGTGGTCATGTGAGATATGAGCCTCTTCGCTCACCTCCCAGATGTTGAGCGCGCGTGTCATCTTATACGTCGATCGTGGGCGCGAGCTCTCGAGTCGCGTATTTTACATAGGGATATTTAAATCTCGGCTTGCGAGTCGAGTCGCTACGAGCGACATGGTGGCCGCTCATCATATGTACGCACTTATTACAGGAATATATAGACAACGATGAAAAATTCGTCCCCAAAAGATTTACAAGGTACGTAAATACTAGAAATTTGAACAAAAAGTTGTTTGCCGATTTTTCCGGTCCACAGTTGGTAAGATATTAATGATTTATTTATGGATAATCCGGTAGTTGAAGAAAAATATGCGTAAGAGGAATAAATGTTGTGCATATTTTTCGAGGCGAAAGATTTTTTGCTCCAGGCTACTTTTTCGAATGGGCACTATGAATTCGATAAAGAAATTGCTTTGAAATATCTTAATTTGATCGTTTTGAAATATTTAGTAGAAAAAATAATTACTTTTCTTGCTATGCTGAAGAACATGGTCGAAGAAAACGAAGAATAAGATCGAGAGAGATTAATTAATTCTAGGCGGAATGTCCCATATGCATATATCTAATTACTCATTCGCGTATATTGTTTCGTAAACAGTATCGGATGTCCCGCCGTGTGCGTCGAGTGTCAATATTATTATTATCGTCTCATAAGTTTTGTGCCTATCTGAGATCGATCAAACTTTTTGCTGCCCCGTGTATAGAGGGCGCCAATCAACGAAATCCGGAGTTACGAAAAAGTTAATGAAATATTGGAAAAAAAATCTTTATTAAAGTCGTTGAAAATGTGTGAAAATTTTCGATGATCGGGATGCACTATTTTCTGCTGTAATATGTTACATGAAAAAAGAATGTACGTTCAACATTTGGTTAAGAATTTTTTTGTCTTTTTCGCCAACATTCGGGTCTAAAAAATCTTTAAAATCAGCTGATTCCGGTCAAACGATATAGTTCCAACTAATAACACGTTGTTTGATTTGAAAAGTGTAAACAATATTTTTGAGGCAAATTTTTCCGTATAACATCGCAGGAGAAAACACTGCAAGTAAGCACAATCCATTGTATTCTATTTCGCAGTATTGGCCAATTTTCTCGCAAAACTGTTTGATTTTACAAAGTTGGAACAGAATTTTTCTTCTAATATAAATGACTTTATCCCTCTTCTTTTTAATATCCTATTTCTAAACCGTTCTAGGAATAATTACAATTTTTTTTCATTCCCTAATGTGCAGAATAATAAATCATAAAAAAAATGAACTTAAAGTCATAACAGTAACGATCTCTTGGTACACGCCCATACTGAGGAGTACATTTTTAGCGTAGTGTTTCTCGCAAAACTAACCGGTAAAACATAGTTGATTTTTTACTTGTCAGACAGATAATAGTTGAGTGAATATCGTATAAGAAATTGAAAGTCATTTCCAGTCTTTCCTCCGGTGACCGAACTATCTTAAGTACATCCACACACGCGTGCACACACGTACATGTTACTCGATCTCATTTCTCGTCCAATATCTCATTCAATAACGTCAAACCATCAATCAGAGTGGCACTAACATTCTACAAGAGGTTAAATTTTTTAAATGTAACCTTTGTGAGAGAGCAATATGATATATAAACTTGATTTTCACAATGTGGGGTGAAAATAATGTAATCACAGAGGCATGCATGTGTAGTTTATTATATTGTGGTAATTTAATGCTTATACTCGAGGTCGCGTGACGAGAACGTCATCTCAAATATCCCGCTACCCCGAGAAACAGACAGAGAGAGAGAGAGAGACAGAGAGCGAGAGAGAGCGAGCGAGCGAGAGAGAAAGAGAGAGAGAGCGAGGGAGGGAGGGTGGGAGGGAGGAAGGGAGGGAGAAAGAGATTGAGAGGGGGGTGGAGAAGAGGGAGAGAGAGAAGAGTGCCGAGAGCGATATCTTGCGCTGTGCGGGATCGTCGCGCGGTAATTTTATACCCCGCCAACCGCCACGCGCACCCCGCTGCCGCGCGAAACTCGTTATATACATCGTACCCTTTCCTCGCATATGCAACAAACAATAATAATTGTTTACGATATCAATAGCCTGTTTTCCGTTAATACAATGGACGAATAAAATTGGCGAAAAACTATCGTTGGAAACGTTAAGAGGCGAACCAAACATTTTTAGGGCTTTTAGAATAAAAATGTAATTGGCAATTATAAGGGAATAAAATTGGTCGAAAATTATATTGGCCGAGAGACCTACGAGCAGACTATTTACGCAAAAATTCACTAAACGCTCACGAACCGCGTTATTTTTCATAATCGCGCATTGAGTTTGTTAAAATTAATAAAAATTATATTAATAAAATAAATAAATTGAACATTTTATTTGCATAGACGGATAATATTAGCGGAAAACTATCGTTGCAGACGTTAAGAGGCGAACCAAACATTTTTAGGGCTTTTAGGATAAAAATTTAATTGGCCATTGTAAGGGAATAAAATTGGTCGAAAAGTATATTGGCCGAGAGACCTACGAGCAGACTACTTACGCAAAAATTCACTAAAGGCTCATGAATCGCGTTATTTTTCATAATCGCACGTTGAGTTTGTATAAAATTAATTAAAAATGTTGATAATACCGTTTATCCGGGGCTCTAGTGGTAGTAATGATTATAAAGCATCGGTAATAATGTAATATATTATTCTCCGGAACGTAACTCGTTGAATAACACGCACGCGTGTACGAGCGCGAAGCGTTAACTCTCGAGCCCACCAACGCTATTACTACTTATATTTTTTTCCCACCTTTCTTATATCTATAAAACTCCTTTTTAACCGCTGATGATTATTGCAGAAATACATTCGGTCGTGCACCGCGATCATTCATGAGAATACATACATGTACACTCATATCGTATATATATATATATATTGTTCGAAGAGACGGGAGTTTTATTTGAAACAGGAGTACATGAACAGCGTACAACGCAAATGCGTGCTGGTGCAAGAGTTATTTCATTATGTGTACATGCATATTAATGGAAGGTAAATGTTCCTGTCGATCATACGAACCAAGCCCCTGTTACCGCTATCGCGTGTTTTTCAACTGTCACATTCACCACAGTTGTACACTTTTATTTCCATATAATTTCAAACCGACAAATAATAATTACTCTAATACGTGCATTCGTCATTCGGACGATTCTTATCGCACTCTTGTGAGATGCGATTTTCCGGAAGAGACTGTTGTAAAACGTAAATTATATTTCCTCGAAAACGAGCAATTCTGTATGAATAAAGTCTTGAATCATCTTGGCCAGGATATTCAATATAATTCAATGTGCAATTTTATTATTTCGATCGTTTGAGCCAGCTTGAAAAAGAAAATCATCGACCACTTATAAAAAGCTATTTGCGAATTGAGGCAATGTGGAGATGAAATTTTATTGAGAAAATTAAACACTTTAAAAAAATCGTTAGCTGCTTTTTTGCTACGCCTTTTCTCGCATCTATATACCGAAATATAACGCATATGATACGTTTATTCAGGCATTCGCCAAAACAGCGAAATCTACCGATGAAAATGGTCTTGTAAATGATTGTCTGAGGATTCATCGAACGTTTGATATGTTTTTTCTTTTCTTTCCATTAGAAATAAAACTTATCTTTTATGATCTCAGGTTTCATTATCAAGATGGAAAAAGTCGGATGTCAAAGGCAAGTCGTATCTTGATTCAAGATCGGAAATGTGTAACCGTACGATTAATTTTTTAATAAGGCAATTTCAGTTATATCTTATGATGAACTGAGACTCTTAGTTTTTTTCAAAAATAAGTTTATGAAACATCAACTTACTGAAATCGTGATAGAAGATTCATTATCAGGCAAAATTATAAATTCAAATCATGCTGTTGATTAAGTACACACGTTTCGCATCAGAAAAAATATAGAGCCCTTTATCCACAATTTAAGTACCAAATTATTGGGTTTTAAACTTAAGGGGCCAGTCCACTTTGGAGCTACGAAAAAAGGCTATTTTCGCGATTTTTTTTTTGAGGATTTTATAAAAGATATGAATATAAAAGTTGTTGGGCTTGATAAATAAAGTATTGAAATACATTTAAAAAAAATTTTTAATTCATTTTTATTCATTTTTAAATACAAAAACTATAGTTTAACGTAACGCCTCAAAAATAGGTGGGCTAGGTAGCTCCATCGCAACTCGGCAACGGCTGGTCTGAATCAAAAAGATCAAAGTCCATTAGATTCAGTATGACACCAGCTACAAAATGACCCTCGGATATAAAGTTTTATCAAAAAATAAAAAAATGGCAGATGAAAAACGAAAAAAGTAAAAAAAACGCGTTTTTTCGCAGTTTTTCACAAAAAAAAAGAGTAAAAATCAAAATTTTAAAACCATCAAGGGTCATCTTGTTGCGAATCATGTTTACAATATGTGATTCAAATTTCAAGAGAATCGGTTTATTAGTTTTAGAGATACGATGGAGCTAGATTTTGAAAACGTTGTTTCGAGAAAAACGCGTTTGAGCGCGCTATACGCTCAGGTAGACGAAATGAGGTCCTGACGTTCAAGTAAAAAAAAAAATACTTAGAGAGCTCGGATTTTCATAAAATTTTGACACAATATTTCTGAATGTATGTACTTTCGAAAACAGTGAAAAAAAATCGATTTTTTGAAATTTTCAAAGTGGACTGGCCCCTTAATTCCCGCTGTTTTTCAATAAAAAATAAAAAAATTATTTATTGTTTACGGTACATTCTATTTTATTCGAAGTATTGTCCTTCAGAAGCTACGACCTTTTTTCATCTTTCACGCAACACAAATGGATTCCACGCCAATAGAAATCGTTGCTTTTTGAGGCGATCTATTCATCAATCTATTTTTTTTTTTTGATATCTTCAAAAGACTTGAAATGCTGTGATGACAAATCATTCTGAATCGCTCGAAAGAAATGATAATCAGACACGGTGCTATGTCCGGTAAATACGACGGGTGAGGTAAGACTTCCCAGTTCATGTTCTTTATAAACTTTTTTACGGTTTCTGTTACGTATGGTCGAGCATTGTCATGGAGCAAAATTAGTTTGTTATGACGTTTGGCGTACTCAGGCCGCTTTTTTCTCAATTCCTGGTTTAGTTTCATTAAGCCTAGCTACACACTATACATTTTAGTACCTTACTTACACACTATCGGTCTATTGGACCGACGACTTTTATTGCTCTATAACATTGTAACAAACACGTCTATCGAGGTTTGATTGTAGTGAAATCGAAACGTCAAACTCCGATCAATCTGGAGAAGGAATCAGTAAAACCAAAAAGTCGTTTGATAAAAAGTTATAACGTTTATGAAAAGGCGTGTGATGCATGAAAAAAAGGTGAAAACGTAGTATTGCTGTCGGTCCATCGGACCCCGTAGTGTGTAGTTAGGGTTAATTGTCGTTTATAGCGAACAGCTGTGATCGTTTCACCCGGTTTTAGCAACTCGTGGTAAACCATACCTTCTTGATCCCACCAAACGCACAGCATCACCATATGAGCATGAATATTGCGTTTTGGTGTTGATGGTCCTGATTCACCTGGTAGTACCCATGCTTTTTTTGTTTGGGATTTTCATAATAAACTCATTTCTCATCGCCAATCACGATTCGATGTAAAAATGACTTTCTATCGCATCGTTCAACCAGCAATTCACAAATCGTTTTTCGCTTTTCGAGTTGTCTCTCGTTTAATTGATGTGGTAACCAATTATCCGTTTTTTTAACCAGTCCAAGATTATGTAAACGTTTGTTAACAGCCATTTCAGTAACGTTTAAAGGGAGAAACCAGTTTAGGAGGCCAAAATTTTGGTGTTTTTCATGAATTTTTTTAACAGGGAAGGAATAATCAGAATTTGTTTAAACTTGGAGGATATTTTATTTATGTTTTGAAGTACACTTTTTAATTTTTTTAAGTCATTTCCGCCGGAAATAGTGGAGTTAGAAGCTGCTGTCCATGGACGATCGCCATCCGAGTTTTTTGCTGGTGGGCATTCCTGAAGTCACAATTTTTATCTGTAATCATTACAATTTCTTTTTTTTCATTAACAACATATTTCCTAAGAATATGAACCTAATTGTGATAAAAAAAGTTGAAAATTGCATGTTTTTGAGGTGTTTGAACACAATGTCATGTTTTTATACCATATTTTTTCACCTTTTTTGCATTAAAAAAAATATTTTTAATAATAATATCATCTCAGAGTTAGGTTCACATAGATTGTAATTGAATAAAGAATATTCACACAAATTTTCAGAACGATTGGTCAATAACTTTTTGAGCTAGAATGCCCACCAGTTGAAAAAAAGTCGTCCATGGACAGCAGCTTCTAACTCCACTATTTCCGGCGGAAATGACTTGAAAAAATTACGAAGTGTACTTGAAAACATGAACAAAATATCCTCCAAATTTAAACAAATTCTGATTATTCCTTCCCTGTTAAAAAAAATTCACGAAAAACACCCAAATTTCGGCCTCCTAAACTGGTTTCTCCCGTTAATGTATCAGACAATTCTTTAAGGGTCTGACATCGATTTTCATTGAGTAAGACCTCCAATTCTTCATCTTCAAATTTGTTTCGTCTGCCCTCGACGTTCTTTATCTTTAAGGTCAAAATCGCCACTTTTTAATCGTCTAAACCAATCTTCTTAATTTAATGGTCTAAACCAATAAACTTCGCGTGTTGTCTCAGATAGAGCATGTTCGCCATAAGATTCTTGAAGCAAGCGATGACTTTCGGCAGCACTTTTTCTTAAATTAAAACAAAATAGCAAAGCTTCCCCCGCATATGCTATTGTTTCGTTGGTTCAAAACCTGACATTTTCGTTATTATAGAAAAAAATTAGTATGTACATACAAGTGAATTCACTCTCGAATACTGAATATTGCAGGTTATGTCCAATACTTCAACACGGTATAGTTTTAGTGTTACTTCTATGAAAATAATACTAGTTACCCCATCTCATATAAAACAGTGGGAATGAACCTTAGAATTCCACAACGGAGTAATTAGCTACCCCACGAAAATGTCAAATTTCCTTCACAAACCAATTTTTTTAAACCATTCCTTCCGTTTTATAGAGTTTTCACCATTAAATATTTACAAAATGCGACTTTATCATACACCATTCCCTTGGTTATCAAAAAACGAAGAGAATGGTATATAATTAAACTTTATTATCGCATACGAGGAACATTTTATGCTAAAGAGAAAATTAGGGTAATTATTTACCCCAATGTGGGGTTTACTTTGGAAAAAATAGATTGTGAGGTTCTAGGGTTAAGTTTGAAAACCTAATAAATTCCATTATCAATTTTATCCAGGGTTTTATGAGGATATCTTCGAATTTTCGAAGCCATACAGTTTTGGTTGTCTTGTGTAAAAAAAAATCATCAATAATGATTGATACCACATTAAAAAAAAAAAATACTTTACTGAATCAATTATTGCAAAATTTCAAATCAAAGTTGAAGAAATTAGAATAATCTCGTATACTCGCGTTATTCGCGCTATAAAGTTTCTATGGACACCTGGCAATGTTACAATTCGTGCCAGTAAAGTGCTGGTTAACAACTTTCGGAATGACGCCAATTAAATCAGTTGAGTTATTGAAAATCGATCATTTATTGTGCAGAATTTTAATTGCTGCTATAATTATATTAGTAGCTTATTAAAAAAATAATAATTGTTACGACGCGATAGCAACATCTGTCAATTATTCCATTGTCTTCCTTAAAAACGAACGAGACTCTAGACTTCACTGTATTTATTGATTTGTTAATTGAATTTCAACGTCGCTCCAAGTGAGAATCTAGTAGAGGAGATCGATATAAATGGACTTTTCTCTGCATCAATTCTAGAGAAAACACGTTTTTTTCTTCTGATACGTTTCTGTCGAGAGTTTTACGAATAGTTAGCTTTAGGAGGATCGTGTGCCGGGTACTTGGCTCGCGTGATGGAAAATCAAAAGTTTTTTATAGCTAGCGATCGTGGGAATCGATGAATAGTGAGAATCTCTCTGAGTAAATTCTTGAGTTGCGAATTCGCCGAGGGCGGCGCTGCTGTGTGCAGATTCAACTTTCCACGAAAAAAAGGCCTTCATAAACAACATTTAGGCTTGGTTCTTCCACCTCCCGGTAAATTTTATCTAATAGTCAAAGGTCTGCTACCCAATGCTACAATCGTCAGATAAAATTTTCCTGGAGCTGGAACAACCAGCCCTTATGCGGAGAAATTTGATTTTCACTGTCAAAGAAATTTGAACTATTTCGTTAAATTGTAAGAAGAGAATAATCAATCATGATTTTGTCCAATTTTTATTTCACGACTAAAGTAATTTTCCTCTAAATTTTAAGGAAAAACAGCTCCCCTAACCGCTCACCAAAACCTGTTTGTTTTTGTCTCTCTTTCTTTTCTTCGGCCATCAGGCAAAAAGAATATGAACACGTGCAGCCATTGTATATATTTCTTACAAAAATGTTTGAGGTGACTGCGAAATTCTGGTGTTTGGTATTGTGGATATGCGAACCCCGAGATGACGAAAAAAAAACACAAATAAAAGAGAAACGTGATACAGAAAGACGAGCAGAGTCGATGATCGCCTGAGACGAAAGAAAAATTTGGCCATGACCTTCGGGTTTGCCGCAAACTCTGACCTCGCCCCGTGCGAGAGGGCAGCAGCTATAATTGCATCCCACGCGCGGCTACTCTCGTACATAACCTCGATCTCTTCCAGACTCTAAGAAAAATCTTCTCTGGTATACAAAATAATACGAATTTGATAAGAAAAACAATTATTCGGAGACTTTATGATCAACGTTTTACTATCTACGAAACACGAGTGAAACGACCAAAATTTGGCAAAATCACGAGCGCGATATCGTAGAAGCAAGATACAGTAAATTTTTTTTTTTTCTATGAGTCCGTAAAATCCGTTAATAAAGATCCTTTTAGTTTTCGAAAACTGCCCTCCAGCTTTTCTTACGACCATTGATTCTGCATTTAGAGTTGAATAAAGTCACACGTTTTTTGCCTTGGCTGCGGTAAGAGAGCTAAAAAAAATCGCACAGCAATTTCTAAGAGTTCGAAGTTAAAAATGTGCTTTACATATAGATACCGGAATAGATTTATTTTGAAAAATTTTGTGCTCTTTACCAACAATTATAAAGTTGATGAAACAAAAATCGTTTTCCTTTTTTCTAATTTCAACTTTAAAAAATTTCGAAGAAAAATGACTAAAAAATGACTACTATTTCGAAGAAAAACGAAACATTACTAAACGAGGTTTCGAGCACTAAAAGATTCGAGCTTTAAAATTCTTGATGAGAAAAAAAATGTACGATCATTTTTAAGCGAGATACCGGTACTCAAAAAAAAAAAAAGTAAATTTTGCCAAAATTTCAGTGTTGCTTTGGTAAACGTAAAAACAAAGACAATTTTTTAATATTTTCTCGAAAATAATTGTCTTTAGCGCAAAGTCGTCTCAAGGATATTCTTCGATCGTTGAAACGAAAAATTTTAACCTAAAACCAGACGCTCTGCGATCTAATTTTGCCCAGTAAAGAAATAATGCTTTCAGTGTCTTTTTTTCGGTTTCAATTACAATTCTTGCTAGAACGACGTTGACGCGTGTCTTTTCTGTCCTTTCCATTCGGTTGGGAACCCCCTGACGAACTCATTCTCTGAAGGAATTTAATTACGCAGCGAGATACATATCTTGAAAGTAATGGTGGCGCGACAGAGATTGTTGCAAGAGAGATAGCTAATTCCCACCCTAAATTTCCGATCTAATTTTCCTTAAAGATGCTTCGATCTTTTTCACTAATGGATCGTCCTTTTCCCCTCTATCCATTATTTCAATAATTATGACTTATGATTTTGGATATAAATAAATGAATTGTCACGATTTTTATATTCGTTCAAGTATTTTTTATGTATGAAGTATGCTAAAAATATTCATTCATACGAAGTCAAGTGTGGGTTTAAAAATAGGGAAAGAAAAAATCTGGTCATCAATGTTGTTCTCGAAGTTTGACGATGGTCTTTTTATTCTGTTTTGTAGAGTTTCTTTCCACACACGTAACTTTTAGAAGTGAAAAAATGTCAATCTTAAGTATAATGATAAGGCACGTTGGATACTGAACGAATAACTTCTATGCGTATTAAAAAAAATCTTTTTTTTTTTATACCTAATGTTATTAGCACTCATTTTAAACATATTTATGTGCCACACCGTTCTTAATTTCAATAAGATACACATTTTTCAAGTTTAATACGAAACTGGTAATGACAAATTTTTTCCAACCCACATTTCCCTCCAATTTGCTACTGCTTTCACGAAATTTGAATACATGTAAATTGTTGAATACCTTAATTGAAAATATTAGAATGTGTTTTTGCAGAACAGTATCGTACGATGCAATTTTAATTTTTGAATGACTAAAATCTCAAACGACGACGATTTTCTTCACGGTTTTTTTCGTTCCTCGTTTGCATCTCGCGACCTGCTCATGATGTCATCTGTTGGAAATTTCTACAACTAACGCGAACGAAAAAGGCGCTACATTTGAACGCGACTAGTGGCAAATAAAAATGTCCTTAACCTAAAATAAAGTCATGTTAAAGGGACTCGTGAATGAATTAAACATGAACTCGACGTTTTGCTAGTATGAATAGAGATAAATCGTTAATAAAAAAAAATTGAACTAATATAATGCAGGAATTTAGATACGATAATTCGCATACGAATAATTTAACGGTTTAGAATGAAATTTCCATTAATCGTAAAAAGTGCAGAGAAAAATTGAATCGATATGAGAAATGATCAAAAAGTATATAAAAACTAAAAAATAATGAAAAAGTAGATGATAAAATGTAAATTCACATACGAATAATCTAACGGTTTAGAATGAAATTTCCATTAATCGTAAAAAGTGCAGAGAAAAATTGAATCGATACGAGGAATGATCAAAAAGTAGATAAAAACTAAAAATAATGAAAAAGTATAGATGATAAAATGTAATTTGTAACTGTATATGTTGTTTTACTTCGTCATTATCATTACTTTTGTATCACCCCTCGTGTGTAAAGATAAAAAAAAAATCCGTAGACCCAAATAATGCGATTCCACTGCGACAACTTTATTCTGCTGTTCTTGCCATTTTCTTATATAACACAATCACGCGTCGACTTGGTAAGAAATAAAAAAAAAAGGATATCAAGAGTACGAATCTCTTTAGAGTTTGGAATTCACCAGATTATGCTATGTATATTCTTATAATTATATTTATATATATATAATCCTTTGTGCGAGAAATCCCGTTCGATCCTTGAACCGTTTCGATGAGAAAACAATCGTTTCTATACGCACGTACAAAGATGTCCATGAGGAGAAGGAACGAGTGTAACTCATTTTCCTACGTATTTGATAAACAGAGCTCGCGCTATTCACGAATGAAATAGTTTGACAAAAAATCTAAACTGGTCATAAATTCTGACACTTTCGGACCTGAAGTTTCATTTTTTATTTGCTGCTTTGTTGCCTCATTTTATACGACAGTTTCGTCGTGTGAAAAAAGTAAACTTCCATTAATTCCAGTGTTTTTTATTCTAATATACGCATTTTTGATGGTGCAAAGCGTTTGGAAGAACAGCAACAGCAAGTTAATTCACATTTTCACTGTGAATTTTGACTTCACGAATATCAAGGACAATTTACTTTATTCAGGAGGAATTTGAAAAAAAGAAAGATCATCCGGCGAATTAGTGGAAATTCATTTTTTATTACATTACAAAATTTGACTCCGAAATCAAGAGATTAATACTTACAAATCTATTGCGCGCCTGTTAAAGCGCACGTAGAGAGAAAAAAATTGACACCGTCGTATATTAGAGGCAGAGACAAAGTTCACGAAAACTGCCAGAGCTCATGAGCATGAAAATTCATTCTGTATAACGCTAAAAGGCGATTGAGTTGACGAATAAAATAACGGAAAAATTCAGGATTTAAAATCTCATAAATAACAAATCTACAATTTCTTTTTTTTGACACCATGTAACCCCGCTCTCTTTGCTGTGAAACTGCAAATTTAAGTGCGATTCCTGTTATTATCATTGGCACGGAAACAAAATTATACAATGTGTTTCACATGAAAACGTGAGCTCTCTATGCACGTAGATGAGAATCTGCCTGACGGATTTTTCTTGTTGTTTTTGTTTTATCGTCACTTATTCTTAATCTATCGTATTATTAATGTAATAATTATGTATCGTTCAACAGTCCTACAGGCAGAAGATATTCCTCTTGCTTTTCAAGCTCCCGAAGACTCGATTTTACGTTCTTTTTTATTCATGACAGACTTGATCGATGACTCATTATTTCTTTTATCTTTTAAAGAGACATTGCGCGATCTCTCCGTTCGACGTGGGCGAGGAGGCACCAAAAAATCTACGATTTTTCTCAGTACCGAGCTCTTTCAGATCCTGGTTCGTCCCCATCGGCATCTAAAATTACGAAAAACAACATAATAAACATGGAAAAAATTATTGAAAAATCAAATTATTAATCATTAATGAAATAATAAAATCATGAATTATTGATTATTGAAAAATCAATGATAACTATAGAATAAATTCAATAATTATCAAAATTATTATTTCAAATAATCTTGATATTATTTTTAATATTGAATACGAGTTATTTTTTTGTATAAAATAAGGATTGTTTTTCAAATATAATAGACATCACAATCAATATAGTAATTACGATTTGTACATTGAAACAATAAAGATTCAGGGATAGCAATTCGAGAATAATCGATGAATACCTTCACGATCGACTTCTTCATCGACCAACAGATCATCTTCCTCGTTAACAGCATCCTCATCGTCGTTCACAGCCTCCTCCTCATCGTCTTCCTCGTCCACGTCGTCCTCTACCACAACTATACTGTCATCAATGTCTTCACCTTCGACGCCCTCTTCACCCTCGACGTCCTCGCCGGCTCCATCCCCCGAGGCTACCTCTTCATCCTCCTCATCCTCCTCGCTGTCGATGTCCTCACCATCGACTTCGATACCGTTTTCAACATCCATATCCGGCGCGAGATAGTACTGAGGAAAATAAATATTTTCATGAGTGATTTTCAAATTATTATTTCACTATGCGTATTTAGATAAATTTATTTCGATATTTGTCAATTTCTTTTCCATTCATCCTTTTTTTCCAACAACGTGCTTTAATAAAATTATATTTATAGAAATAATTATTCTACTTTTTATCATATCGAAATCAGTAATGAAGATAATTGTTCATTGAGTATGAATAAACAAAAAAAATATCTTTTCCTCGTAAATAAAATATCGTTAATGAGATAGAATGTTGAGAGAATAAGGAGCATTTTAACGATTGCTTCAATTTTTTTGTAATGTTGTAACGCGAGTTTTACCTGCAAGGGGTTGGGCCACATATCGTCCTTGATTAACTCTGCTATCTCGTCTGAACTCGGATCCCCATGATCCGTGAACCAATCGAAGAATGATCTGTGTCCTAGCGGCCTTTTTCGTCCTTTTAATTGTCCCTTACCCTTTAGCCTTTTGATCAGATCAGCTCCGTCTTTCCAACGTATCGGTGTGCTCTGGGATGCTGGATCTCCTGCGAAAAAGCAGAAGTTTCATTAAGACCGCAACTGACTTCTTCCAGGGCGTATCGAGTAAAGCTTTTTTTCAAACAATTTTCTTTTTTATTTGTCATAGTTATACAAAATAGTAATAAGTTAATGATAATTACGAATACGACTCACCGGATGAACCGAGATGAAATTCTTTCGTGAGTACGTTGTTTTCAAAATAGGGATTTTCGTCAAAATAAAAATTAATTCTGTAGCCTGATTTAATATCCTCAAACTCCTCGACCTCCAACTTGTTGAGATATCGGAGAGCATCTTCTTCCTCCTCTTCAAGTATTTCTGCTATTTTCTTATTGTTTACAAACTGATGGGAGGATTAGTTAAGAAAAAATAATGTACACGAATTTATTTGTGTTAGATTGATACACAAAACATTGCGGCATTAAATCAAGATATACTTCTATTGATATTAATTTATACATAAAATTTAGCACAAAAACAAAACGAATGTTTTTTTTTCTAAAATCCATTAGTTATAAACAATTCTGAATTCTGTTTATTTTGTGGAATTTGAGCAATAACTCATCCGTTAGATCTGCTACTTGTTAACGGCGGCTTAAACATCATTGGATAATTATAATTATTTAAATCACAAAAGTTATATTTTTTTAAATTTTATTAAAAATTTCAATGCCGATACATTAACAATCATCGATCAATTTGGCTTGAGTGATATTGAGTGAATTGAGTTGATATTGAATTTTACTAAACTCGACTAAATTTTACTGCAGAATTCTGAGTTTCTAGATTCTTCAAAATTCACTTCAGGAACCCTATGCCTCTTAGTTTTTTTTTCAGAATTAGGGAAAAAAATACTTTTGTAATTATCGTGGCTGGATGAATAACATACTTTTATTCGTCCAGCTACATCTTGGTAATCAGAGTGCACGAGTGTGTGTGTGTGTGCTTGTGTGTTTGGGAGGAGAGTTAAAATTTATCGACATTTCGTACAAATTGTGTATGGACAAAATATAACTTATCTTTCAATAAATTTTCAGACGAATAATATACACGTTTTCATTCAGCTGCAGGACGAGCAGGCATATGGCCATAAATGAATTGAAACAGCGATGCTTAAATACCGACGTAATTTGAAATTTTGCATCATTTAAAATGTGTTCAACTTTCGTGAAAACCTTAAAAAAAATTTAAAAATAAAAATAACTAAAAATAAAATGAAAATTTTCAAGGTAATTTCATCGTATATTAGTACACATGCACTGATGCGAATCAAGCATTGCCGCGCCAGTTAACATTCCCATAAAAAAATCATCACGAACGATTTGATTGTTGATTAATATCGTAATATATGTTTTTGCTACGTAGAGAACAAAACAAACTCGTAAAAAGGAAAGGGAAAAGAAAACATAAATATTGCCGGTAGAATATGTGTCAACACGCTGTGTAATATATATGCACGCGAAGTATAAAGCAACGAGGAGGGGGGGATGACAAGATGGCGACGCGAACCGGCGGACGCCGGCATTCATCAGCAAGTGTCAAAAAAGTCGTTACCTCGTAGGACAAAAAGACTGAAGAATAGTCAAAATTGGTGTGAAAAAAGGATACAGCTGTCACCCAAAAGTTTGGTATCCTCTTGATGATATCGTTGCGTTTTTGAAAGTACGGTTTGCGTAATTTGTTGTACTTCTTTTCGACTTCAAGTATTTCGTCGCTCGCTTTCTCATTGAGACCGTCAATCTGATTCTGACAACCGTCAATTTCCTCGAGAGTCTTTTGTATCTCTAAATCATAATCACGACTGTCCATACCGTCACCGGAACCTCGTTCTTCTAGCTTTTTGATCTTTTTGTTAGGTGAAGCCATGCTTTTCTCGGCAACACTCTCGAGAGAGAAGACTCACCGCGCGCGGCTATCCACCGTCGCACACTCGCTGTTTACCACCGAGATTTTACTCTCTTGTGTATATGTATATATCACTAACCGCGTGTGTGTGTGCGCGCGCTCGTATATATTTATATATGTATATATGTCTCTTAATACGCGCCACTTAGCGCCCTGCTACTTCGGTTTACTTGTCCGTTTTTGTTCTTCGCGATATTCTAATCGACACGGCCACTTTAACCCGCAACAAAAAGTGAAATACACGTAAAACCCGAACGCGCGTTTGCCCAATTTTCACGGTACAATATCGGGTGCGAATGCCGCCCGAACCTTGAAACACCGCACACCGCGATCTAACTTCTCGTCGCCGCTAACGCGCTAAGAATTCCTAACAAGCGCCTTCAAACAGCCCGCTAGTGTCGCCCTCTACTAGTCCTCCTCGCGTATCGGGCAGCATCGCTTATTTTGCTCATTACATGAATTATTTCATAATTTGGAAAAAGACCCACATCAACAATGATTGAAAATAAAATAGTAGTGATATTTCTTATTACCGTGTTATGTCAGTAATAAAATTCTATTAATACGGCGTTTGTACACTTTGGAAACTCGCCAAAATATTGTTCGTACTTGCGTCAATCCGCAGTACCGACTGCTTGAGCGTTTTTCTCCCAAAAACAATAAAAATGTAATTTTTTAATATTTTATTCTTTCATTTTGAAAGATTTTGATTAGAAATTAAATTTTATGAGTCTATGGAAACATTTTTTTTGAAATGTTACTCCAAAACAATGTTTTCTTTGTTATTTATTAGAGCCAACGTACTCTGTAAACTTGCCTTGACGCTTACATCAAATTGGTCATGGCCGATGTCAAGAGACATTCAACAGTCGGTAAAAATTCTGTATCCAAATTTTCAGCATCCCTGCGGAACTCTACCAAAAAAAAGCCTACGTGTCGAATCTCATACCAAAAAAATGTCAACGAACAAAAAAACTGTACCACTCCTAAACACTAGCAAATTTGTTTACTACCAATAAATAATTCTTTGTTACCAACAACTAATTCTTTGTTCCTAGAGTATGACACTCGTAATAAACAATTTTGGTGTTTAGGAGCGGTAGAGGTAAAAACATCTATCTCTCTCCCACTCATGCGGCAATTCGTTTTTCAATTGAATCTTAAATTAATTTCTTGGCGTTTTTACGCAGTTACGAACTCATACACTAGTTAAAGCTTTCATAATATTTTTAATTCTTGAAAGCTTATATTCAAAATATATAACGAAGTATTGTTTGCTTGATTGTTTTTTTAACGTATGAAAATTCTAATACCGACCCCAAAATAGGGAATCTGTTTTATCGATTATGTAAACGTCAGAAATAAAATTGCATGAACACATTATGATATATATATATATATATATACATATGTACACATAGTATTTTGGGATGTGGCAAATTTGCTAATCATCATCGCCAAGTTACAAGTATTTTTACACCCCGCCGTGGGGGCGACACTGGCTTTAGCAGCAAAATTCGCCGTAGAAACTGAGAATTACACACGTTGACGTACGTGTAAATCTTTGGAGCCGCGCCGCGTATTAAAAAAAATCACCTTTTACCAACACATATATTTGGACGTTACTTGTATATATAGAAGATCGCGGAGTGTGTAAAGTTACCGGCCCCATTTGAGTGTTAAAATTAATATATTCCGTTAAATAGCATTAAAAAAACCCATAAAATCTAAAATATGAATGTATCGTCGAGAATGAATTTCATCTTGGTCGCAACGTTTTTGTTGCTGTTCGTATTTGCGGGAGCAAAATTACAACGTTCCGAAAAAGATGCCTCGGTATCGCAGCTCAATGAGGATAACTGGGATCTCATGCTAACAGGAGAATGGATGGTAGAATTGTGAGTTGTCAAATTCTTACGTTTTATCTATAACCTCAAAAACACCAAAGTATACTACAAAAAATTAGTAACTAAAAAAGCTTGCATTTTTTTCTCCAAAAACTCCTCAAATTTTACTTTGTGTTTCATAGCTATGCACCATGGTGTCCTGCGTGCAAGGCGCTCGAACCCATTTGGGAAAATCTAGCGTCTCAGAAAGGGGATCTTGACATAAATGTGGGCAAAGTTGACGTGACGGATTCACCGGGTCTCAGTGGCAGATTCATGGTTACTGCTTTACCCACTATTTATCAGTACGTGTTGGAAAAATTTCACTTTTTTTCAAAGCGTTTAGTCAGAGCTTAATAAGCGCTTAAATTACCTTCCGATATCAATTTTTCACAGCGTCAAAGATGGCATGTTTCGTCAGTACAAAAGCCCTCGGGACAAGGACTCCCTGATCAATTTTGTTAGAGAAAACACTTGGGCCAAGGTCGAACCCATACCCAGCTGGAAGAGTCCCACATCCGTACAGATGTCCATTATTAGCCAGTTCTTTAAGATGTCGCAAATACTTCGGGTAAACCAACTTTTACTAGATTTCTCTTGTTACAATCAAAATTAACAAAAGAGTTTACTCGACTCGTTACCAAAACTGAAAGCACTTAATGCCCGCTACAAATGTTGATCTATTTGGTCAATTTTCTTTGTTTCTATCGCCTGAATCATGGTTTACTAGAGATCATTTCACGCGCAAACAAAAGAAGAGCTCTTAACTTAATTAAAAGTTTGGGTATCTCTATACCCTGTGCGCACTGCGAACTTATTTTAAATTGCACTCTTGTAAATTAATGAACAAATACCTGGTTGTTTAAATAATTTTTCTTTACATTGATTTCCCTCTTTACTTGTTGGTTTGGACACGATTGCCTCATAACTTACAGGGAATAGTTCAAAATTTATGAAAAGAAAGAAAATTAAAAAATATAACGTAAATAAATAAATTAACAGATGTTCCTTCTAATTCTCATGCAAATTGTTTTTAAAAAATCAGGGAATACACAATAAATTGATGGAAGACTTTGGATTACCAACGTGGGGCAGTTACCTCATTTTTGCAGTCGCGACAATTCTTCTGGGAGCGGTTCTGGGATTGGTAAAAATTCTCTTTCCATTACTCATCGGCTCTGAACTTGCAACAATAAGATAAAAATTTGATTATACATTTTTCTGGCTCTTGCAGGTAATCGTTTGCTTGATTGACTTCATATATCCGCCAAAATCGACAGGATCGCAGGACAAAAAGAAGGAAAAGGACGGTTCCGGTGGCTTCATGCAAGAGAAAAGTTTGGAAGACGAAGATTTGGTAGAAAACGTTAAGGACGATCTTGTGGATGAAGAAGGCAGTGGTTTAGAAGATCAGAATGACGATAACGAAAAAGATTCGGCAAAAGGAACGACGAGCAGTCCTAACGTTCGTAAACGTAAACCCCGAAAAGCCGATTAGATTTTTTCAAGATCGTTTTTTCGCCCCAATCTTTGTTCCATCGTTTCTCTCTTTCTATTCTTTTCGTTTCCTCCTTCTTCGCTTCTCTCTCTTTCTCTTTCCCCATCTATAGTTCTATTAGTTTTTTTATTTCTTCATTTAATTTTGCCCGAACGAAACAACAATTGCACAATTTTAGCAATTTTCTCATTCGAGATAACCGACGATTCGAATTGAAAGATTGCAGGACCTGACATTCCAGTACAATACGACAATTTGGATTTGTGTGCAGCTGAATGCGGTTTTTTTTTTTAAGAACAAAATGTTGACAGCTAAGCGTTACGATTTCCGATAATGTTTTTACCTGTTATTACTGCACCGTTTTTACGACGTTATTCGAGTGGCATTTTTTCGCGAATCACTAATTCAAATCATCTAATTCGACTATCGATGAAAGCAGATTACTGTGTGTTCGAGCCGTTCGAAAAAGCGAATCTAATTTTAAAATTTTTCAAGATATCGAAATTCTCGTACGGTATTAAAAATATCAATATTATCACAAAGAAAAGACTGTTGAAAATATTTCCCTACTGGCTCCTCATTGCAAAACCTTTTACAAATGCGGTGTGATTACGTTCACAAAATATCGAGCTCGATTTAGTTTATAGTCCTCGATATCGCGAATCTGATTTTTTTTCTGAAAAAAGATTATTAGAAAGGCTTATTTCCCTCCAGGCGATAGTAATGATATTTTCCATATCATTTTCTGACGAGTATTATTTTGGTCTCACGTGAATCTTGACAGCCAAGAAAACCCGAAACAAAATAGTTTTTCTCGCCCATTTATGCACGATTTTTATCATTGAAATGGGACTTGAAGCGTTTGTTACAATATATTTTAAAAAAAGCCAAAATTGCACTAATATTTTCTTTCGAAAAAATACACACGCACGAACAACTTGAGTCTAATCGGTCTTTATTAATTAGCCATGTATCCAAAAACTTGTTTATATTAATACAAAATCAGCGCAAATGTTTATTCAGGATTTTGTATGCTTTTTTACTTTTTTTGGCGATTAAAAAAATTGAAACGTGTATTTGTCTGACTTTTAAGCGTGGAGTCCTTCCTCAGAAGTATTAATTTCGTACGATCGGCGTAACACTCGTAGACTACGAATATATTCGTATAGACTAATATTTCAATTGTCCTTAAATAGCAGCATTATTATAATAATTTGTCGCCGGAATTAACAGCTATGATTAACGCCATCACGGTTACTAGAATCATGTCTTCCGTATGTTGCCGATGAGAGAAAGTAAAAATTCAAACCAAAATATAGAAAAACGAAAAAGATTGTTCGGGATTCTCGTTTAAATGAACAATAAATGCTCTGCTAAGCTCGCATTGAATAGAAAAATCTTCGTATCGCGAGTGATATTCATTTCGTTTTCTACTCAATTTTGTTTACGTAATAATAATAATAATAATAATAATAATAATAATAATAATAATAATGTAACACGACTAAGATAAACACAACATCAGAGAATTGCTAGACAGCAAGTAGAAATTGTAATACAGACTGCCTAATAATAAACGTATTTAATTATCTTGTCTCCAGCGTTCCGTTGTAATTCGAAAGAACAAAAAAATAAGAAACAATAAGTTCTCTACGCAATTGAAAGAATAAGAAAAGAAAAAAATGTTCGTAACGTTCCAATGGTTAGCCGATGTGTTTACAAAAATGAGGTCCTTGGTTTTTGGGTCGTAGTTTTGAAGAACGTATTTATTTCTGTGAAAAATTCTAGATTAATAAAAAATTATTGAACTCGCGAAACAATGGTACGAGTTTACATTGTTTAGGGATTTGTACTCACGGGAATTGTCATTGGGTTTTTCAGCGGGAACGTTTCGTTGTGGCTCAAATTCCCTTTGCTTGTCTGGACTATCGTTGTTTTTGCTTCTGCTGATGAAGGACGACGGTGAAAACGACATTTCGGACAATTGTCGAGTCGGAGACCAATTTTCCCAGTTTTGGAACGGTGCAAAATCCGTAGCCATTCTGATCTCCTCTGGAAAAATTTCTTTAGCCCCATAAAATTATGACATGTGTTAAGTTTGTTTTTTTTTTTTTTTTTTTACTTTAGACATTGAAACAGTACAAAATTGGCTGGATTTTTTTCCAGTTTGATCGAATCCTTGAGTACTGAAACTCCGATGATATTAAATTTTTAAACACAGAATGTACGTGTGAAAAAATATTCAATTATTATTATTGTAAACATTATTTTTGTACTGAAAATTACAATTCCACAGATGACGCATTTACCTCGAGAAATCTTCGGCCAATCAGTGATGTTGGAGAGATTTTCACTGCTAACGCAGCTGGGAAGGTACGAAAGACATGGCGGAGATAAATCGCGTCGAACAGGAGTTTTGGCATCGCCTTGAGGAGGACGCTTTTGCACCGATTTCAAGAATGCATCGGAATAATCGACGGTATCGATTCTTCTTATCTTCGGAGTTTCCCGAAAGCTTGAATCATCATTTCCATCGTTGATCATCAACTGTGGAAGCTCGTACCTATTTCTGTGAATCGACGATTCGTTAGTCGAGGGTAGAGTTAAAGTTCGTGGTCGTCGTTTCAGAACTTCCGGTTCAGGATTATGAGTTTTTGTGTGATGAGCCAGGACGATTGGGCTCGAAGGAGTTACCGGTTGTACCATTTTTTCTAAATAATTTTCATGTTCCGGCGTTTCTTTGTACCGATTTTTACTCATTTCTTTCTCATTCTTCAACTGAACCGTTATCACAACATTTTCATCTCTCTTGTCTTCTCTTTTTCCCACTTTTTTGGCTTCTCTGTCGTAGTGTCTCGATCCACTATAAATTGTTTGTTCTCGCTTTTCCTTCTGGATTGACTCGTATATTATTCCTGATCGAGAAACGTCTGGACTTGCAGAGTCTTTTGGAGAAATCGCTCTCGTTTTCTCTTCAATCCTGTTGATGGTTTTTTCGAGAGTACAATCTTTCGGAATATCATCATTATTGCTCTTTTCGTTATTTCCATCATTGTTCTTGTACTGATTTTTCTTTGGGGTATTCGGTTGTTTTGAAAATTCTTTTTCATATCGTGCGATATTTCTTTTTTCAATATCGAGATTCTCCAATTTGTCACGAATTTTGTCCGTAGTTTGATCCATAATTGTGGGTTTTGATTTTGTTCTGTTATTTGAATGTTGCGAATCTTCCGTCGACTGGAAATTTGAATCTGAAAGTGTTTGGCAGCTCATTAAAATACTCAGAAATTGTGACTTTGTGGAAAACGATTTTTCAACTTCACCGCTTTCAATTTTACCGGATTTTCGTATCGCTCTTGGCGAAACGTTATCTTTGCCTCCCTTGACCAAAACTTGCTCCAGTTCTTCCGAATTCTCGTTCATATCGTAGTCATCTTCGGCACACATTTCCTCCAGCATCAACGTGTTTACCGATGTCGTGTCTGCTTAATGGATAATAAAACTAATCCCATATAAACGACAAGATCCAAAATAATTATTAAAAAATAAATAGTCAAAATAATTGTTAAAGAAAAAAATACCAAAAGATGGTTAAAAACAATATTCAGAAAATGTATTAATTCTTTTATCTTTTTAATCGTATTGCTTTTTTTTTTATTTGACCTCTAACCGTGTAGGATGGGAATCAACGCCTTTTCGGAATTACCATCTTGTTGATTTCCATAAATATGACTATATAAATTATTCTGTCGAAGAATTGTACTTATTTTTTCATCTTAAAAATGAAATGTTAAAAATTTCAATAAAACTTTGCCTATGTCGTCTGAAAGGAGATTCCTCGATCGCTGTTGCGGTGACATTGTTTTTTCATTGGCGTTGGGATAGATTATCGAACACATAAATGGGAAATGAAGCCTCGGCGGTGGCATTTTTGCTGCATCTTCAGATTCAGCTTGTCTTTTCATATCAATCTTTCGCTCTACCTCCGATAACTGTTAGAATTAATATTTGTTCGAAATTGTTATAAAACAATAGCCGATGAATTTAAATTTAAAAAAATTTCCTATGCTGATTCTAGCTACAACATGATCATTTCAAATGATTTGAAAAAAGCGATTTTATAAAAAGAATATCTGATAGAAATTTCGGAGAGATATAAATTGTTTTACTTTTACTTATTTAATAGCAAATTAAACGTTTTTCGAACAGTACCAACGAATTATCGAAAATCAAATCACTACGATTGAACAAAAAAACAGCGCAAGGTTTGTAGATATTTAAGAAACAACAATTCGTACGTATTTGTTTTTCGTGCTTTTATATGAATAGTGATGTTGTTTATGGAAGAAATGCTAGATCCTAAATTTTCAGTGTACCTGGCGTGTGTACGTGTTCAATTGTTTTTCGAGTTCTGTTGTCATCAACTTTAGCTTTTCGAGATATTCGTCATCTTTCCAACGTTGCAATATCATTTTAGCAAAATCAACGATCGCCGCTTTGATTTGCAAAGAAAAATTCTTCTCTCGTTGTTTTATCATTTTATTAAATTCCTTCATTTTGTACTCAGTTATCATGTGTTGAACCGTTGCTCGTTTTACGTCTACACAACACTGTTTTCGTTTTATTGCCAATGGAAGCTTTTCATACTCGTTCTTATGGTTGTTGTCGTTTACAATATTAGTAAAGAAAAAAAGTTTCACAAAATTATGAGCAGTGCGAAAAAAATGAATTTATGATCGATTAATAAATTATCTGTTTTGAATTCTATTATATGTCATTTGAACTTTTTAAAAGTATGAATTTCAATAGCTTCTATTTTGGTTATGTATAATTAAATTTTATTATCGCATACGAGAAACATTTTATATTAAAGAGAAGATTGGGGTCGTTTTCGACCCCGTTGCAGGGTTTACGATTGGAAAAATCGATCATCGGGGTCTCGGGATAAAATAGTAAATGAACTCGCGTATATATTTTGAAATCCAAAAAACATATCACTTTTGCAATTTGATCGATAAAATATTTAAATACGAACAAATTATTATTATTTTATATTGAATTATTACCTTGTATTGTTTCCACGTATCCTGATAATTATGTATTATTTTTTTAAATCTATCACGTTTTTCAATTTCGCACAACGTCGCGTCGTCCAAACGATTTTTTACTATTTCTATTTCGATCGAACGATTTTTTGTCTCTCTCACCAAACTTTGTATCATTATGAAAATATACGTTAACTTATAAATAATGTCTTAACAGTTATAATTTGTCGACGATATTGAACAATTAAATATAATTTCGTAACAAACCTTTCGAGTGCAGCGTTCAAAACTTGTTTTTGTTGGCTCATATCTTCAATACTTTGCTTCAGAGTTTTTCTCTTTTCCCAACCTTTCATAACTGACCCCTTGAATTCTTGGATTTCCGTGTTTGTTTCTTTATTTTCACATTCATTAGAATTTTTTTTTTTCATTATTGTTATGAAATTATTTATTTACCGCATGCGAGATATTTTGGCTCAAATCAACCTTCGTTTAAACTTTGCCAGCAAACACTTTTACGTGTTCCTTCATTCTGCCGTAGAATAGATCGCGGAATAATGTTCTTTTCTATTTATGCATTTGTCAGGCCGCAAAAGTACTCACGATTATTTTGAATATAAAAAAATTGATTTCCAAGCTCGAAAACAATCATTGCTCTGAATGAATAGCAAAAACAAAACTGTTTTTAGAACGATTTGTGTATATTTCAGTAAAACTGCTGATGAAGGTCATACGAAAGGTCAATTCGAGCTGCAATA
This sequence comes from Rhimphoctona megacephalus, assembly GCA_963989365.1. NCBI lineage: Eukaryota > Metazoa > Arthropoda > Insecta > Hymenoptera > Ichneumonidae > Rhimphoctona > Rhimphoctona megacephalus. The sequence goes on from OZ022419.1 coordinate 10,019,800, forward strand.
GTTCGATGTCCCATAATACTTAAAACATATGCGTAATTGACGTTGAATTCAGAATCGAAAATAGGAAATTTGTAATAATTTGAAAATAAATAAGAGAAATTGCCGAATTCACTTACCGTTGAGGGCGATTTTGGTTTCGGCGATTTCGGAGCACAACGAAGCAGCCAAAACTTTGATAAAGCGAGGCTCTTCGATGCATTCGTTGGGTATATCATCGGCTTTCATATTTATTCCCGTTTTAGAAATTTTTCTAGTTCGAGCCGATGTACGCCTATCGAAAAATGAAATCGTAGTGCAAACGCTGTCCTTACTCCTTCAACTTCAACCCTATGTTTTTTTTGTTTCTACAAACTGAGTTCGTATGTTTACATTTGCGGCGCTTCATAAAAAGACGCATGCGCCCTCTGTCTAATATACGGACAAAAATGGTCTTTTCCGTAAGAAAAGTGTCGTAAGTTGGCATGAATCAGGATAAATACGTTTGAGGGGACAAATATCTTTAGAACGGTCAATTTTTTTGGAAAATTAAAGAATTTTGTTGGAAAATTATTGGAGCATTGGAAACGCGATTGTGATCAAATCTTGCGTCCAAGTTTTCTCTTACAAGAATTAAATTACAAGCAAATAACGAGCATTACTCTCGTTTAGCTTCTGATAGATTGGAACGTCGTTATCTACTGTTTGATAAATATTTGTTGTTCATAGGGCAGTTGGGTCGTTTTTCGTTTGATTCCAAACACCGAATAAATTGCGAATTGTGCGTTAACGTTGTAAGTGTAACAAAGTTTCAATTTGAGTGAAGAGCCTTCTGGAATTTTTGGCGATTAGCCCAGCGTTCTATCTCGGTCGATCTTATCGAAAGTACAATTCTAAATCTGTTGAGAAAGATTGCAAGAGCAAAGTGTCCACCAAACGTCGAACTATCGCGTCGTCCAACATCCACGTCACTCTGTTGTAATTTCTGTATTTTATAAAAAAATAAAATAAAGCAAAAATTCAGGAAAAAATGGAACATGTTCAAAAGTGATTGTCTCAATCATTCCCAACCAAAATAATAGTTTCAACTGTGAATAAGCAGCGTTTATTCATTCCTTAAACAATATGTATGTAGGAGCACTTGACAAAAAAAAATTCAGATTCGCACACGCGTTCCCAGTGACCGAGTATACATAGCAACAAACATTACAATTTTCGTGTTTTTTTTTCTCTTTTCGATCTGCATTACAAATGTGTGTATTGACATGGTATTTCGCATTCGTACACATAACTCTTTTTTTTCTTCCCCTTTTTTCTCTCGGAGTAATATACAGCATTATACGCACACTTCGAGCCACAAAACGCCTCTGAGTGAATTTCGTTATTCGCGCTTTGTCCCCAAATCGTTGCTTACCCTATTATTATGCTCGTTATTACATTTTGTTTTTCTTCTTTTTCGTCCTATTATACTGCTCGTATGTATCTTTAATACACTAGCATAAGAGATCAAACTTTCCATCGCGGCGTCACTTATATAAATATATTCATATATGTATAATTATTATTATTATTACGTGTGTATATAATTGTCAAGGAAAGAAAGGGGATGAACAAAACACACTTTGACAGAGTCTACATATCGGTTGTTGTTTGTTCTTCTTTTTGTTTTACTTCTTTTTTTACATCGGTTTATCACTCGTGGATTACATAAAAATCATGACACTACTCCACACGAAGCTAGCCGACGAAATCATTAAATTATCGTAAACACATATCGGGGGCGAAAAAGAAAGAAACTTATATTCACGACTCTCTTTTTAAAACTAGACGAATCACGGTATATCCAAGGCGTCTCTCTTTTGCAATTTCGATACAATTTAATTATCGTTAACTCGACGTATCAGAGAGCGCGCGTAAGAAAATAAAAAGAACACATGATAATAATAATAAGAATAAGAAGACAGAAAAAATGACTTTTTTTTTCGTTGACCTTGGCGGATCTCAGTCTTGTATGGCTCTAAATCTGAACAACACACGTTACGATATTAACAAAGTCACACAATCACGTGTCGTTTCTCATTCTCAAACGCGTGTGCCTATATTGTTTATATCGGAATAGTCTGTAAAAGGGTTCTCGGCATGTTTTTCTTTCTTTTCTGCTTTTTTCATTTTTGTCCTTTGATAATTTTTCTTTAATCTTTGCTGGCTAATTTCTTGCAGTATTCCATCGTTAGTGCTGAAATTTAACGGGGTCATCCCATGTGACAGCTATTTTTTTTCGCTTTTTTTGGGAATTTTTTTTTTTTGATGAACCATTAAAACACACTATCTTTGAATTTTTACCACACATTTATTAACATTTTTACAGTCCTTCAGAATTTTATCAAACAAAAATAACGAGCTGAATCAACTTTACACCGTTTGGAAGACACTCATGTGTTGGTTGACGGCTGCCATGATTTCGGAGGTTTGGCTCATCTAAAATCAAAAAATCAAACGGCATTTTAATTTGTAGACCTGAGGCTATCGCTGGAACTAGAATAAAGTAAAAATATCGAAAATTGAATTTTTGGCACGGTTTTAAATGTTAAGTTCCAAGTTTCGTCGTTTTTTTCGACTTTTAAAACCGTGCCAAAAATGCAATTTTCGATATTTTTACTGTATTCTAGTTCCAGCGATAGCCTCAGGTCTACAAATTAAAATGCCGTTTGATTTTTTCATTTTAGATGAGCAAAACCTCCGGAATCATGGCAGCCGTCAACCAACGCATGAGTGTCTTCCGAACGGTGTAAAGTCGATTCAACTCGTTGTTTTTGTTTGATAAAATTCTGAGGGACTGTAAAAATGTTAATAAATGTGTGGTAAAAATTCAAAGATATTGTGTTTTAATGGTTCATAAAAAAAATTCCAAAAAAGCGAAAAAAAATAGCTGTCACATGGGATGACCCCGTTAAACACTCTTAAGGACGAATAATACATATATTTATACCAATTATTTTATTCCATAAAATTTTCGGTACTTTTACTGGTTCGGCAAACCCCGCTGTGCTCTGAATGTGAAAAAGTTCAGGCATCTTTAAGACGTTACGAAAATTAAAATGCAACAATAAAATTACCAACAAAATAGCTTTAAAAAATTGTTCAATAATCAGATGATTTTTTGTTTCGTAGCATGGAATGTTTTTGTTGGTTTCCTAGAATATTTTTCACCGTTTTCGGAATTTTTTATTTATTTTCTTGAATTTTTCTGGAAGCGGTATTCGAGAAACTGTTCATTCAATGCGTTAGAAATTTCGTATGTATGATGTTGAATTTTTTAACAAAAACATCTGTAAAATCCGTGATTTTCTATGAATTTTAGTTTTTGAGAAAAAAAAAAACAATTGTCCGATTATTCGTTAATAATTATGAAAATTCAAACAATTTTTGAAACTTTATAATTTCAAATATTGACTGATTTTTTTTTTTAAGATTTTTGCCCCAATTGCTAAGTTTTCGAATTATAATCGATCCTTAAACACACCATTCGTGAGATCACCGGGTTATAATAAATTGAACAAAATCTACAGGACTTAAGGGGGGAAAGTCATGTAAACGTACGTTTTTGTCAAGATTTTTTTATAAAGAAATGGAACAGTTTATTGAATTAACATAAAGTATATTTCAAAATATACGATGTAAGGTATAATGACAAATTTTTTTAGATTAAAATATTTGAAAATGGCGGCGCCACAACTGCTGGAAGCAGATTTGCACCGTGCAGCCTACTGCGGATCTCAAATGTCAACTAAAATAAAAAAATCAAATTTGCATTGTTAAAATACGTTTATACGCTTTGCACGACGGAGAGAAAAAAAATAAAAATTTATGACCATTTACAAAAATACAAAAATAAGTGATTTTTTTTCAAAATGGTCCTAGATTTTTAATTTTTTTTCTCTTCGTCATGCAAAATGTATTAATGTATTTTAACAATAAAAAATTGATTTTAGTTGAGATTTGAGACCTGCAGTAGGCTGCACGGTGCAAATCTGCTTCCAGCAGCTGTGGCGTCGCCATTTTTAAATATTTTAGTCTAAATAAATTTGTCAATATACCTTACATCGTATATTTTGAGATACGCTTTATGTTAATTCAATAAACTATTCCATTTCTTTATAAAAAAATCTTGAAAAAAATGTACGTTTACATGAATTTCCCCCTTTAAGGCGCTCTATCAGTTGCGTGAGTGCGAGAGAGATAACTAAAAAGTAGATACACGTTTTTCTCGGAGACGGTTAACATTTTGAGAAAAGCGAAAATTACACCTTGTTCTCTGATAAAAGGAGAACAACGTGTAACTTTTTTCTTCCTTGAAATATCAAGCCTCTTCGAAAAAAACGTGCAGCAGGATTTTTACTGATCGTACGACTGATAGATCACCTTAACGGGAGGATTAATGATCTTATTTAGTAAGATTGCCATTATTTTTACGCTTTCTTAAAAACCCCTTCAATATGAATCCTCGAAAAATTTCTTGCAAATTATCTCGCGTTTTTCGAAATTGCTCAAATTGAAAGAAAATACGTGTGAACTGGATTTTACTTTCCATTTTGCGTACACTTTTCTTAAACTAGCGTCCTCTATCTAAATTCGACTGTAACTTTGAAAATCTGTGCAAAGTGATTCACCGCATAAAAAAAAAAAAATAGAGGTACATAATTCACCCAGAGAAATTTGTTTTTCTCCCAGTTATTTGATTAATTGAACGAAAAAAATCGTAACACTTTTAGACGGTTTCTAGTGTCTCAATCCTTACCAAAATTGAGTAAGAAAAGTGCAATATTTTTCACACCAAATTACGATTAGGTATGGTGTATTAAAGGAACTAAAAACATTTTATACATGGACGATTCGTTATTAAATAATCATTGACAGATAAAAAATAAAGTTATTGGAAAGTGTAAGATACTTTGCACAGTATCGAATGTTTAACTTTAATACGATCTTTCGGTTAATTTTGAATCAATCATCAAAAAAAAAAAAAAAATGACATATTTTGAAATAAGTTCACATTTAACCCGTGAGCAGGCGCGCTACGTACACTTTAAACATTGGGCGCGCGATGAGAGATTTTCTCACATGTATAGCTTCAAGTGCTTAATTTGATAAATAAGAACTTGAAAACAATTTCGCTACAGTGATTGTGGCTATTAAGCATTTTTGTTTAAAAAAAAAAACCATAAATACAACGATAATTAACACTAAAAACCAAAAAATAATAATTTAAAAAATTCAAAAACAAAAATTCAAAAAATTTTTTTAACACTTCTATCATACAGAAAAATAAATTTGATAAAGATAGAACAAATTTCAAATGCTTATGCCATTTGAAATTTTCGAGTAATCATCGTTTTAATATAAGTGTGAGAAAAAGTCTCATAGTGCGCCTGCTGACGGGTTAATGACTTTTTAATGTGATATTTGCGTACCATTACTGTAGATTTTAAGTTTCAGAAAATTTATTCGATGCATGATCAAATCTGATCATGAAAACCATCCTCGTCAGTCGGTTTGAGGACTGTATGAAGGTTCAGGAGTAGTGTTAAGCTCTATTCAGATGGATGAGTGTGAGAGAGTTATTTGCAAAACGTGAATGGTACTTTCTGTAGAGCGATGATTTTTTTTTGAAAAATGTAAGTACTTAGCCCATTGTCGCTACGATTTTGCGTGGGCTGAACTGAATTTTATTGAGCTCAATAAAACCGTTCAGAAAAAAATAAATCTGAAAATTTCGGATAGCGTATGAAAGGATCGTTTTGAAAAAAAAAAAGATCTCTCACTTTTATAGAATTAACACACTCATAAATTGCTGTGTAAAATCGAATTTAATTTCTCCGAAACTACACAATTAATAGTTATAAAAAGAATCAGCACTCGCAGAAAATGGCAGAAATGGGCTAAACTTTTTCGTATCCTAATCGCTTGTGCCGTTTCGGAGAAATTAAATTTCCAAATTTACAGCTGTTTCTCAAGCAACTATTACGGTCCCATTTTGTAGAGGACGTTCGTGTCAAATTTTGCCGATACCCTTATTACGGACTATCCTAATTTATTTTAACATAATAGTGTTTAAAACTCGAAAAGCCATCGATCTCGTGTCTCGCATCTAGTCATTACAAAATACACGAAATAATCAAACACCATACATTTGCAAATAGACGTGCTCTCTTTTTCACACACATTTTTTTCTTTCGAATGAAGAATAATTAATGCTGATGAGGGCGGCGTGCGCGTGCCGCTCGGCGCAGCAGTACAAATTTATATAAAAGGTCTCCTTATGTATCGTGCAATCGTTAAAAAATTATTAATTAAAAAATGATTAGCTCTCCTCCCTCTCTCGCTTTTTTTGTTGCCAATCGAGGATGTATATTAGAATTATTACACACACGATTTTTCCTCCATCAGAGATTTTCTGATACGAGCACAGAGCGCAAGTTTTATTCGAGACATGAAACACAAAAAGATCTTTTAGGGGACCGTATGGTCTAGAAATTTGAAAAAATCGATTTTTTTTTTTTTCGATATGTCGAAAGTATAGTATCTCAAGAATATACTGTGAAATTTTCATGCGGAAATTCTCAATATTACAGCTTCTACAGCCCATAACGCAGGTAGAGAGCGGTCCGCGACACGAAAACGTTCAAAGCCTTATTGGACACAAAGCCTTACGGGGATGATTTTTTAGTTTGCAAAAAAGAATGTGTTTTGCATGTTAAAAAATGTTTGTACAAACGTGCTGTTGATGCGAAAAAAAAAACATGCACAAATAAAGAAAGCAACAAAGAAATTGACAGAAAAAGAAGAGGGAAAAAAGACACAGCGGAAATCGATAAATAAAACACCGAAGCGTCAACAATTGACGAATAAATTATTGCAAGAGCTGTCAACTTATTACGGTCTAGCAATTAGACGTAATTCAGATTCGACTGAAGGGATGAGAAGTGAAATATGGGCAGCATATTATCACAAAATTTCAACAGATGAAAATCCGCAACACTCGTACTGTCCTCCAGGTTCCGAATCGTGGTGCAAGTGGCGTCAAAGTGAGGCTGCAGGTACTTTAGACACCTACGAGCACCCACCTGCTCTGTGCGATGAAGCACAAGAGATATTAAAACCAATTTATGAAGAATTGACAGCAGAGACTTTATTGGAAAGGTGTATTGGCAGTAATACGCAGAACAATAACGAAAGTTTCAATGCTTGCGTGTGGCACCTTGCGCCGAAACATCTGTTTGCCGGAAAAAAAATCATTGATATTGCCACTCACATTTCCGCTTGCATATTCAATGAAGGATTTGCATCCCTATTGAAAATAATGGAGACCATGGGCATAACAATCGGGCCACAAGCGGAGCAACTAGCGCAAAACCGAGACGAGCTGCGAGTATCGAGCGCCAACCGTAGGAGCACGGACAACTCCAAAGAGGCTCGGACAGCTCGAAGAAATGAAAGGAGTGAGGAAATCTTGAATTATGAACGTTCCGAAGGAATCCTATATGGTGCCGGAATCGCGGATTAACTGTAAGTATTCAAAATTTGCTCAATTTTTGAAAATATCTGTACCTCAAACTTTAAACTCATTTATCTCGAAACGACTTTTTTCGGCACTGCGCAGGTGAAAACAAAAAAACTATTCAACCGAATCACTTGAAATTTGGATATGTTGTTCACAACATGTATGGCTATCGTCGGAACTACAATCATAATTTTATTTAAATAATTTCTTATTGTTTATACTAAAAAACTAGTGAAAAAAAAACCCGATTTTACGAATTTTTTTTCAAAAGCGCGCCATTTTGTCAATTTTTAATTTTTTCGATTTGTTCTAGTCCCGACCATAACTGCACTCTTTCTGATTAAGAATCTTCTTGAATTTTGTGTTTCAGATGAGTAGAAGTCTCGGATCGATCTTCACCGTCCGGGTCGGATTTTTCGAGAGGGTCGTCTTCAATGCCAATTATATGATAATAAACACTGTTTTTAAAATTAAAAAAATTTTTTTTTGTATACTTAATAAAGGTAGTAATAAACCCGAAAAGTTAAAACATCGATTTTTAAATTTTTTATGGCAAAAAAAAAATCGTGAAAATAGGTGAAATTTTCGTGCTCTAGACCATACGGTCCCCTTTATAGTACCCCATTACTAATCTCGATTAAATTGATGGATAACTCTTTGAATTCACACAAATCATCACTAAAATAAATTATTGATCCTCGTTTATGAGGGATAAACATAAATCTCAAGTTAGGTAATCTCGTGTTATTCTCTGTTCTCTCAGTTATTCATTTTTGGAGGGAATTTACGAAATAAGTAGGCAGTGATTACGAATGAGGAATTTTTATAGTATGTACACACACACACACATACGAACACACGCGGAGGATGGGCTGTTAGCAGAGTAATGAAGTTGTTGCCAATTTGATACAATTTTTGACCTGAGATTAACAACTTTCGTTATCTTTGGAGAAAAAGGACATTTGTTTTTTTTTTTTTTTTTTTCGTTAGACAAATTTAATACAAAAATCACTTTAAAAGGATAAAAAGACTGAATTCTAATTGAAATAAAAACTAGTTTTCTTTAAAATAGACAAAAACTATTAATAAAATGAATAAATATTTCATTGAAATTGTTTTTTGCGATTCTTACGTTTACGTTTTTTTTGCGACATGAAAAACCTGTTAAAAACTTTTCCCCTGTAAGCCAGAGTTTTTGTACTCTGTGCATGCAATACGAAAAAAATGTAAAAATAAATTCATTAAAAATCTCTTTTGCAAACATATTCCAGGGATGAAATTTATGCTAATATCTTTTGTGGAACACAAATTCTAATTTTCCATATTTCAAATATTTCAGGTTCATGTGTAAATTATGGAAAACGACAAAAAAGTTTTTTTTTTCTTTCAAATATCGAGGGGCTCATCTTTCTCAGGATAACAATCAATATACAAATCCAATTAATTAATTTTTTTTTAAGAGTACGTCAAAAATGGTACTAAAAAAGTCGCAATATTCAAAATAGTTGATAAAGTAATCGAGGCATTACTTTTTCCACGTTTAAGACAGCGTTCTAGATTGGAGGGTGAATGTCCGATAAAATTGATATTTTTTTACCCACTCGAAAAAAAAAAAAATCCCGAAAATCACCTTTTTCGAGACCCTCTAGCCTAAGACACTGTCTTAATGTTGCTTCAAACACACAAATTTATGCACAAAATGCATTTTACAAAATTGATAGAATTTTCTGCTCAAAGAATTCAATTTAAAAAATATAACTATTTCAAATTTTGAATTTGAATGATTTTGGAAAAACTGGTGTCATTTAGTTATTACAATAAAAAAAACCATAAATGCTGATATCCTTTTGATGGAAGGATAAAAAATGTAAAATTCGGTAGTATTCGAATTAACGTGATAAAACAGATGATCACAAAACGATTATAAAAAAAAAATCGAGTCCAACGTTCATATATATATACACACACATACATAGTCTTGTTTCAATAAAATTTAAACAATCGTAATAAACCCTAGACCCCTACAATCTATTTTTCCGAACGTAAACTCTAGAACGGGGTCAAAAATGACCCCTATCTTCTCTTCAGCATAAAATGTTCCTCGTATGCGACAATAAAATTCAATTATACACTATTCTCTTCGTTTTTTAATAGCGAAAAGAATGGTGTATGATAAAGTTGCATTTGGTGAACATTTGATAATGAAAAAAGAAGTTTTTTTTGCTAAAAAAATTGGGGTCGTTTTCGACCCCGTTGTAGGGGTCTAGGGTTAAAGGGTAAAATCATATCGGTCTGATTCGTTGTCCGAGAGTCTTAAAAATAACTTTAGAAAAATATATATTAAAATCCAATTGCAAATTTGATGGGGTACGAAACGTTTTAACGCACAGTGAACAAAATTACGAGCGCGCGCGCGCGCGCGTGTGTGTGTGTATGTGAAGAGTAAGTTTCGTCTCGAGGAAATAAAAGCTGAGGAGACGATAAAATGTATCACGCTCGTACAACACAATTCCACTCCTCGTTGCGCGCCTTTTGCATCCTTTATTTTTTGTCTTCTCGTTTATATATCATGCGGCATAACATAGCAATTAGCTACGACTCAACGGACAGATCTTAAATACTAAATGTTTTCCACTTCTTTTTTTTTTGTTTAGCTTATTAGCGCGATAAAATAATTATTTTCATATATTCTATTTATAATATAATATAAACCCCTATAGTATACGCCCAAGTTTCATATCACAAGACATCCTGTTCCGTATCACGAGCTATATTACTATTACCTACTAAAATTGTTGTTGTTGTTGTTGTTTTTTTTTTCCAACTATATTCGTTAGTTCTGTGAATGTGTGTCTGTGTGTGTGTTTCGCTTTTTAACGCATCTATATTCATCGATGAACATTTAGCTTCGTGTACATTCTAATCAAAATCTCCAACTAATTTTACAGCTTTTTATCGTCGCTCTTACTCACGTAGGTATTTACGAAAATCGCCTTGTAAATATGTGCGATAAATAACGAGCCGAAGATCGAGCCTCTCCTTGTAATTCGTGAAATGCCTTTTTTTTTTAACTATGTTTTAATATTTAGAATACTTATATTTGTATCTTGTGGTGTTTTACTAAAAAAGAACCCGTTTGAAATGAAAATACCACTTCTTTACTCCTGCAAGAAGATTTTTGAAGCATAATCGTTATCCCATTATGTAAGGAATTCTTTTTCTGCTGTATCGCCTGCGAACTTTTCCGACAAATTTTAGCGTACTTCGTACGACATTTTTCATGCGGCGTAGAAAAAAAAATTACTATTCATAACGTATAATCGACGTGTCGAAAAAACTCTCTTTCACCCCATTAACGTCGATGAGAATCCAGCGCGTGGTAAAAAAAATCAATTTTATCAGATGCATTTAGGGTCAGGAACGAATTTCTTTTGCAAACTTTATTTTTTTTTCTTTTTTGCATATCGTTAATTTGCTTTGGTTTTCCGAAAACAATAGTCTGTCAACAAAAAAGGTCTCAATTTTTAGTGGATGTGAGTTTTACGTTTCTATTGTCAGCCTGTTTTGTTGGCAAAAAATTGTTTTTTTTTTCTCTCTTCAGAAAACCAAATTAAGCACGTAACAAATTTTTCACGTAAAATACAATGATTAAGAGAAGAAATTTAGTCGTGAAACGTTTATAATTAGAATAAACGAATGAAAAATCGCAATAAATTTTATTTCTCTCAGAAATTTTCTTCCCGCTCTAGAATACATCTCATAGAGTCAAATTTTTTTGTCGTTCACCAGATCGGAAGGGGCGTCAATGTGACAATTCGACAGAGTAATGGCATTTTTTTAAATAAAAGGAGAGGCGCCAATTTTCAAATTAAACACGATAGCTCTCTTACACACACACACACACACACACGCACGCACGCACACACGCACGCACGCACACACACACACACACGCACACATACACACGGGTACGTTAAAACTTACCGCCACGAGTCGCCGGAGCTCTCTTGTTTTTTGAAACGGCTTGAAACCCCGGAAGAGCCGTGAGAGCTGCAACCGTGGGAATCGTGTAAAGAGCCATGAGATCCTCCGTTGTACGAATGAAGTGAATTATTATGTTGCAAGGTGGCGCTGCTCGCTGAATTAGCAACAGATTGTTGATGATTTATAGAAGAAGGCAAAGACGATGGTTGATTGGTGGACGTAGTTGTACCAGAGTTTTGATGAGGCACCGTTGGGGCGGTCTGTTGTTGTTGTTGTTGTTGTTGTTGTTGTTGTTGTTGGGAATGCCACGTTTGTGAATTAAGCGTGGTCGATAAACGGCAAGCGGAGGCATTCGTTGAATTAGAGACTGTGCCATTGCCAGTGGTACTTGGGACCACCACTGCGGTTCCAATGTTTCCTTTGGTCAAGCTTATTCGGCTAGTCGCCGAGGAAACAGCGTTACTCGGAACGGGCCCTGAAGAACTCATAACGCAACCAGCGTTACAAACCACCGAAGAAGAGCTGTCAGGCTTGTCCGGATGATCCGGTGGTCTTGGCAGTCTTCTTCTGAGCCAAGCATGACGCAACGCTTTACTCGGGGTCATACGACGCTCCGGATCCCACTGCAAACATCTCTTAATGAAATCAAGAAACAACGGATCCTCGCAACCCTTCAACGCATCTTTGAGTACTTTGGAACCAGGCGGTCCTCGAAATTTGCCTCGCCTCGAGACACCGCCTAACAATACCGTCGAACCACTCGCGATTGTCGTTGCTTTGCAATACCTCGGATGGCCTTTAGAACTGAAGAAATGACGCGATCTGTCCGCACTCTCGATTAATTTTCTCGGCGGCATACCCAGCAACTCGATTATACAGGATAATTGATCAGCCTCATCCTCCCCTGGCAGTAATGGAAATCCTGTCAATAATTCCGCGAGTATACAACCAAGACTCCACATGTCGATTGGCATACCGAAACGCGCACCCAATATCACCTCCGGGGCACGATAAAATCGACTTTGGATGTACGTGTATACACGCTGGGACTCGTAACAGCTCGAACCAAAATCTATCACCTACGAATGAAAACATATGTTAACAACTTTCAACAATCGAAGGATGTGTCAACCTTTTTTAATAATCGTTGAAAAATCATTTTTAATCGATTTCTAATTGTTCTAATGCAACGAAATTTCTTTCTTTTTAGTATCACCCTACATTTATTTGCGTGTCAGACTACAAAAATTAAATAATCTTTTTTCAGGACTCAAAAAGTTCATTTACAAGCTAAAATTGAAACAATTTTAAGAATTGCGATATTGATGAATCAGAAAAAAAAAACGCTACGCTTAAATGCTTCCAAAATTTGGACAGAAATACCGACTAAGATGGGGGGCAACAAGTTTTAAAGCAATCACAAAAATTCAAATACGCCTGGACACGATGCCCCACATTGACCAGGCAAAGGCCAACATTAAAAAAAAAAAAAAAACAAAAACCAACCAAACAAATTAAAGAAAAATCACCTTTCAATTACATTAAAAATGCAGTTATAAAGTAATTCGTAAATATAATCAACGGATCATGAATTTTTACGCAAATGTACTTAGGAAACAAAACTTCGCTATTATTTGCATTTATTTTTAGTGATAACGTCGAATTTTCATAAAGTAAGCTCATCTCTTAAGAACTGATGAATTTTCCATTGCATGTTCTGCACAATAATATTTAATCACTCGCGAAATTTCAAGATGACAGTCTATTTAAAACCGAACATTTTTCGTATAAAATCGGCACGGTTTCTGTACATTTGCTACATAGAAACCAATGCCAAATACCGTATGTTCCAGCAAAATATTGGCATGACTCTTACGATTTTCTTAAAAATCTACATTGTTTTTTTTTACTTCATGAAATAAAAAAGAAATCTTTTGTTTTCAATCTAAACAATATAGCTGTACGAAAAATCAATTTTTTTAATAAAACGTACGTATCGCGGCTACAATCTGAAAGATGTATGCGTAATTTATGTAGACAAACTAGATATACAAAGCGTCAAAATATATTGTCCGAGATTCTATTGTTGCAAGGGCAATTTAATGTCCGTTACTTCCGCAACGAAAGTAACTTTTGTGTGATATTATGAGAAGCGAATTTAAATAGAGTATTTCGCCAGGGTGATATTACCTTAATGCCACTTCGACCCTGTTGCTTTAGAAGAACGTTTTCCGGTTTCATGTCGCAATGAATGATTTTATTCTTGTACAAGGCATCCAAGCAGAGCAACAAGGAATGAGCAAATTTTCTAACGAGCTGTAGACTAAAGCCCTGAAACTTGTTCTTCTTGATGAGCTCATAGAGATTTATACTGAGAAGCTCAAAGGTGATGCACATATGATTGCGAAAGGTAAACGAGTCGAACATATGTATAATATTCATGGTATTGTCTTTGTCCTGCTCCCGCAAATTACGAAGAATTCTTATTTCCTCTTGTGCCTGGCGTGAGAAGCGTCTCTCGTTTCTAACCATTTTGAGGGCAACGTGTTCATGATTTTTGTGATCGTAAGCCTTGACGACTTGGCCGAATGATCCTTTGCCGATTACTTTCAATACCTCGTATCTGTAAGCGACGTGATCATGAGGCGTATGAGTGTAAGAGCCATGCTCGTTGTCATAACTGTGATTGTTCGGTAGACCGAAGCTGGCCGGCCTTTTTTTAGCGTTGGCCCCTATAAAATATATCTGGGGATAAGAGTATATCTCGTGTCTCTCGTACTGGGTCAACTTGTTCATGTAAAGTTTCATCACGATTTCCGGCGTAACGGCCATCTTTGGAATAACTTTCCCGCTATTTCCGGCTGCTCCACCACTTCCGGTTCCTCCGCTTCCGTTACCGGCTCCGCCGCCGCCACCGCCGCCGCTACCGCAACCACCGGCGCTGCTGCTGCTGTTGGAATTTTGTTGAGCTTCCAATCGTCCATTTTTCACGAGTGGACTGTTGGTCTGGCTGTTGGCCTGAGAGTGAGAGTTGTGATTCGCGTGTTGTTGCGATACGTGACTCGAGTTCAGACTCTGTTGCTGTTGGGGATGCTGATTGGAACCCTCTGAATTGCTCGACAAATTTTGCAAACTGTTGTTGACGCTAGAACTCAAACTGGGCAAATGAGTGGACAGTACAGGAGGCGGATGACTCGATCGGGTCGGATGACTCGGCGGCGATTCTCCCGCTACCTGTTTCAACAAAAGACTTCCACCCTTCAAAGGTGGCAAATGATTGTTGTCACTGGTGGATATGAAATTCTGAGTGGTATAAGTGCTCATGGGGGCAAACGCGTTTGGTAATGAAAGGGGCATCTCGATCGCCCTTTTTTACCTTGAATAAAAACAAAAAGACGCCTTCGATGCTTATCTCAAACCTTTGTACCGGTACTCATTTCTTTTTTGCTCCAATTTCGCTTCCATCTCTCTCATTCTTGTCTCTTTGCATATCGCTCCGCCAGTTAAACCCGATTCAAACGTTTGAGCTCTCTTCATTGGTCCTTTGCGCGCTACTTCTGTTGTCTCATGTTATCCCTCGCTTTCAATTTTATTATAATACAAAATAATATTAGTAAAAAGCAGTCTTGATGTATCGGCCTGAGAAAATGACCAACAGCCTTCTTTGCAAGATTATCGCGAGACGCCGCTGTAACACGATTCGACGACTGCCAAGTTCGACGGCTATTGTTGCTCCGTTGCGAAGAAACTTCGAATCATGTTGATTTTCTAATATTTGTCGATTAATGGCGCGCTTCGGACTAGAAATTTAGTGGAAAGAGAGCGGACGGGCGATCTTTGCGTTGTTTCTGCCCTATGTTTCGCCGAGCCAACGCTACTCTTCAAATCTTTTTTTCTTCTCTCTCTTCTAGGCTAACTCGAGCGACGGACAAAGCACGGAGACGTCCTGAGGAACTTTTGAAAGAAAGAACGTCTCTTGACGGCTTGTTTTCCTTTTTTTATTGCTTCTCAAAGACTATTGGTGCGGAGAATTATTTGTATATATATTCAACAACAACAACAACAACAACAGCTTTTATCTGCCAGCATTTCTCTCGTTCGCTCTTTCTTTCTCTACTTTTCGTCTCACGAATATCTAGAGTATTCCTTCTCCGACTTTGTGTCCTCGTCCGATTCTCCGTCTATTTTCTCCTTAGTCCTCTGTATTCTTTTGACCCTGGAGCGAGGCTTCGAACGTCTAATGTTATTACAGTCTATCGTGTTGGTAGACCACGAGGGCAAACGCATTATGAGCTTTTCCAGACGAGCTCACCGTTTGGTTTTCTTTTTTCCACCTGGCTCAGGGTGGACCGTGCTCTTTCGCTTTATTTTCTCACTCCTCTCTTCTTATTATCGTTCTTCCAAAAGTTTCAGCTCTTTTATTCATCCTTATCCACTTAAAGTTGTGCTTTTTCTTCTTCATTAATGCCTCCGTACGAAGCATTTTTGTTTATTTCAAATTTTAAATGCTCTTTTTGTTCGACGAAATTGATGTAATTTTTGCCAAATTTCTGGCAGTGTCGGACAAAGGTTTCGTCAAGTTTTCCTCGAATTTAGTAAAAAACAAAAAATTCGGATTTATTTGTTATTTTTACAAATATTTAATATTTACAATTTTCTAATTCAGTCAATTGTCCGATGTGATTTTTCATAGCAAGTGGTGCGACGATTGCGTGATTCTTTCGATGCACGATGCATCGATAGAATTCCACTTGCCACTTGGCTGTTTTGGATATAATCCACGGTTCGGTATATATATGTAGATAGATACATACGTGTGTATATCTATACACAGTGAGATCAGTGCGAGTTCTCTTGCTTTTTTTTTTTCAAGCAACACAAACTCGCGGTATTCTTCACGAATTTTCTCCGAGTTTTTAATTATTTTAGCGTGAATGAATCAGCCGCCAGTTCGAATTTTACAGAATATCGAGAGTAAAAATTTACGAGCGTCAGTTTGCTGAAACGCGAGACATGTGCGAGGTTAAAATCAAATGATTACGAGTACTCGAAGTTTTTCGTGCGTAAGGCTCGATAAAATGTACGTATTTTGTGTGAAATGTTGCATCAACGATAAAAAACTTGTTACTTATTCGCGTCAAACCACTCGAGAAATTATAAAATCGAACGAATGTTGTTACTCATCCGATATGTTCTATATATGTACGATATGCGCTTTCGTATTAAATGCCATTGGGAATCTTCGATTCCGCACGGGAGGAACAGAGTCGTGCTCCGTGAAACTCATCCCGATTCTCTCGTACTTTTATCTTCAATATGAGATACAACACATATTTTCTTTTGTTTTTTTTTTCTTACATAGACACACCGAACAACACACACTTGGCATTAATAAATAATAATAAAATAAAGTCTTGGGTTTACGAGCACACGCGTTTTTCTTTTCGCGAATCGAATTTTCAATTCCAAAGCTATACACACACAAAACGCCACCGCGGCTCATGAGAATAGCCTCGAGAATGGTGCGGAGATGTGATTTTTCTCGAAATGAAAGATCGATGAAATAGCGCCCTCATCGCGGGTAAATGGATGCAACTAGAAGCTCATAATACTCGTTTTGAATTGTTGCGGGAAACGTACGACAAATTATTCTATGCAAAAACAGAGGTTTGATTTTTTATCAATGCGTTGGATTCGTTTGAAAAACGCAATATTGTTAAATGTTCCATCACGGTGAACGAAATACGTACGAAAAACTGTTTTCTCCGAAAAATAAAAATACGGAGTCTCTATGAATATAATAAATTTTGAAAAACCTTAGAAACTATGTCAAAATAAATTTGATCGCGCCAAAGCCTACATGAAAAGAAAATTATAACAGTAATTATTTTTACGGTATCATACCCGGGGAGCAATTTCCAAAAAGTTATTCAAAAATTATAGAAAGGATGTAAATGTCCGTCCAAAAGGCATCTGAAAATTATTAGACGTTTCAAAGTTATATTCAGAACAATTGCTAACTAATAAACCGTTTGAAACATCGTGTAACACTGGTGTTACACCTATTTCAATTTTTCACTATCTAAAAATGTTTTTCAACGGACTATGACTTTTGTAAACGCGTTTTGAAATCTCTAGACATCAATTACTACTAAAAAACAACTATTAAGTTTTTATTTTTCACGTAGTGAATGTTTTACACGAAGAAAGTACAAAGAAAAAAATTTTTGTAAGAAAAAATGCTACCTGAATCATCACTGGGTATCATTCCGTCCATCTGAAGGTTTTTAACAAAAAATATAGTACTTTGGATTTTATCGGAATCAGTAAAAGCAGTAATGTTTACGCCAATTCCAAATGAATTTTTTTTAATGCTTTTATGATACCTCGATACTGTGATACCGCTGAATTTTTTATGTAACATTATTTCCGTGTATCAAACACTTCACATAATTAATCAATAAAAATTTTTTTCCAATACAAACAATAAACTTATTTATCTGCATATATTTATGTATGTGATGAATAAATTCTAATGAATTAGTTGAATAAACGAAATAATGAAATTTAATGTTGAAAAGAACGTATACAATTATTATAGTTGTTGATGAGAAATGGCTGTTGCAAAAAAATGATCGCCTATCGTTTGTTGCGTATTGACAATCTTTAGACATCTCTATCTCAGTGGCTTATACGTTATCGAATATAACCAGACAAATGAATTATTTTTTTACCCCTTGCAGCAGTACCAATGAAACTTATTGAAGGACATTTTACAGAATTGATGTATAATAGCGAAAACACAGGGATAGTCCCTACAATGTGTCATTACACGATTAGTAGGGGAATTTCCTATCACGTGTTATCACGATGATTATTTTTCGTTTTCTTTTCTTCTTTTTTAAATTTATCTTTACAATGAGAAAACGATTAGACAGTAAAACTCGTTGAATTGACGAGTAAATAACGATTGACGCGAGATACAGAATGTATAAAAACGTCGAAGCTAGCAATGTCAACGTCATTTACTTTTCTTGAATGGATGGACAAGATGCACGAGCTACGGATGTTCCTCGGTACGTAAATATTCACTCTTCGTCGTTCGTTTGTTCGTTATGGGATTAAGTTCATTTATAATTGAAATATTAAACGTTTTTGTAGTGAAATTATTGGTGGTCGTGTTCTGTGTTAATTGTGTTTTGGGATGCGAACCTAAGGATGAAACACCCTCGGAAATCGTAAGTCAGATCAGACTAGTTTCTAAAAATGCGTTGGTCGATATCGAGACGAAAAACGGTGCGATCACTTTGGAAATAACGAAAAATGGTAAGACTATTTTGTTACAGATCTTCGTTTAGTAATTAGTAGACAATTTGTCGACAAAGTAAATTATTTCGTAATATTCTTGGAAGATTTTGAATCTTTTTAATCTAAATAAAAATTTCATTTAAAAAAAAAACATTATATGTAAAATACATCGTTGGAATGAATTTTTTCACGTCCTTCATCATTTTCGCAGTCGCAAGAAATCGACAAAAATTTACGAGGTTGTTCTCGTTAAGCCTGAAGCAATCATACAATTTTTAATAAAAAATGTGGACATTGAGAATTCGAATGGATAAAAATGAGTTCAAATTTTCAATAGTTGTCACCACACCGCTTTCAAAGACATAAATTCATTTGCTTCAATTTAGAGCATTTTTCCTCAAGAATTTAGATTCATGAATAAGCAAAAACGCAAATGATGCTATTAAAAATATTATAAAATTGAAATACACCTTTCTTGAATTGAAAATAAGACTCAAACCATCGTTCAAATTCAAGATTGTCGAAAGATATTTAAATTCTTCAAAAAATCATGAACGTTTGTCTGATATTGTATTTCCGATGCACCGTGAATTTTTTTTTTAACCCTAGAACCCCACAACGGGGTAATTAGTTACCCCACGAAAATGTCAAATTTCTTTCTCGAACCAATTTTTTAAAACCATTCCTTCCGTTTTATAGAGTTTTCACCATTAAATATTTACAAAAAGCGACTTTATCATGAGCCATTCTCTTCGTTATCGAAAAATGAAGAGAATGGTATATAATTAAACCTTATTATCGCGTACGAGGAACATTTTATGCTAAAGAGAAGATTAGGGTAATTATTTACCTCAGTCTGGAGTTTACGTTGGAAAAAATAGATTATGGGATTCTAGGGTTAAGAATTATAAAGTGTTTTTACGAATCAATCCAATCAACAGGCATCGGATCGAAACAGAAAAGTATTCTATATACGAGGGATAATGGACATAGAATTTCGGAGGAGCCGTTGTCGATAAAGCGTGATTGTGGTAAAAACAGAGCTTGTATATGGCGAGGGTTGAATTTGGAAACGATAATCGAAGTGTCGGCGGATTCGGAGAGTATAAATATTACGAGAGAGTCAGCAGGCTCGATGACGGATTGTTGGAATTTTGGGGAAAGTCAATGGTACGGAGGTCCGCAATTGCGATATCAAGCATGGCCGATACAGCACATGTATTACGAGGAAGAGCCGTATCTTCCGACGCATCAAAAAAACATGGCCTTGGCCGAGCGTTATTGGTTGAGCAGCGAAGGTTACGCGATTTGGGTGAACGAGACAGCGCCATTGTTTCTCGATCAAAACAACATTCTAGACAGACATTTGTGTCTGATGGCGCAAAACAAGGCACCGTACAGAAATCGGGATCGAGTACGTCTCAACTATGTTATCGTTGCTTCGACGTCTCCGAGATCGGCTCACCTGTACGTCATAGAGAAATTTTTGGGCAAGCCAAAAAGCATTCCTGACGAGAGAATGATAACTCTTCCGATCTGGTCGACTTGGGCTCGTTACAAGGCGAACATCAGCGAGAAAGTGGTAAATGAGTGCGCGGATGAAATATTGTTTCACAATTTCACCAACAGCCAACTGGAGATCGACGACAATTGGGAGACTTGTTACGGTTCAGCGAGTTTCGATCCTCTCAAATTCCCGAATGTTACGAGGCTCACGGGGAACCTGAAGAAAAAAGGTTTTCGTGTTACTTTGTGGATTCATCCGTTCATAAACGAAGGTTGTGAGCCAGCGTATTCGGCAGCTCTTAAAAACGGTTATTTCGTGAAAAATCTCGATGGTAATGTTCGTATGGCCTGGTGGCAAGGTCTCAACGCTGCTACGATTGATTTCACCAATACCAAAGCTGTCCAATGGTGGGTCGCTCGTTTGAAATTGCTCCTCAACCTTGGAATCGACGGGTTCAAGTTTGACGCCGGTGAAGTTTCCTGGTTGCCACAGGTCGCTTCTTTGAGTGCTACGATCGACCTTCAACCCGGGGCTTTCACCAAGGATTACGTCAATGCTCTTGCTCTAAATTTTAACAATCTTATCGAAGTACGAGTCGGCTGGAAATCGCAACAACTTCCCATTTTCGTTCGCATGATCGACAAGGACACGAGATGGACCTGGAACAATGGATTGCCGACTTTAATTACGACTCTTCTCCAGATGAATCTCAATGGATACGTTCATGTGCTTCCAGACATGATCGGTGGCAACGGTTATCTGAATAATTCGCTCAACGGCACTTATCTCCCATCCAGAGAGCTCTTTGTTCGTTGGCTCCAGGCTAACGTTTTTATGCCAGCTCTTCAATATTCTTTCGTTCCCTGGGACTACGACGACGAAGTTATTCAAATTTCAAAAATATATACAGAGCTTCATGCTTTCGCTGGTCCGCTTATCGTTGATGTAATGAAGAAAGCGGTCACTGATGGAACTCCTGTTAATTCTCCAATATGGTGGATCGCACCGGCAGATCAAACGGCTCACAAAATTAACGATGGTAAGTCATTTCCCAGAACAAAAGAAACAATGACATAAATTTAATTCAGAACTTTCGACCCTTTTTATTGAAAATTTGCTAATGTGAAAGTAAATAAATTTTCAGAAAACAAAACTACACAAGCAAAATAATTGAAATGGAAGGAATCGCAGCATTTGGGAGACGATAAAACATTTTCAATTCCTTTGACATTTTGTTAACTTATAATTGCCTCATTTTTCATATTAATTCCTGACAAAATAGATAATTAAATGTGCAATTTTTCTTATCAAAATGATATTTATGAATAATCGCATTGTTTTCTCAGAGTTCTTGCTGGGAGAATACATTCTGGTTGCGCCGGTGACTGCAGAAGGGGCCATTACTCGAGACATTTATCTGCCATCGGGAATTTGGAAAGATCCTTATAACGATAGAACATACACGGGACCTATCTGGTTGTGGGCTTATCCAGCACCTCTGAACATTCTACCGTTTTTCGTGAGGCAATCGCCCAACGGCGGTTACGTGCTGTAAAACGTATTTCCGTAACGCGTGCCCGAGATAAATTATAAATACAACAATTTCATGATATTCTATCATATTTATTTATTCTACGCTTCGTAAATATTATATAAAAATAGATTTGTCAATTAGAGATGAGAAGCGATCTTATCTCTGCGTTGAGCTTGATTATTATCGCGTCGTCGATCGTATAGCTACCAGTCTTTAAAAGCGAGTCTCTCTCCTCGATAAGTTTTCTCAAACGTTCGTCCTGCTCTTCCGATTTTCCTGTACTACGATGTGATTTAGCTGGAGCATTTTGCGCGTAGACGATGTCTCCTAGCCCGAGAAATGATCGATGGCTCGGTTCATCCGCTCGCACGATCATTGATCTTGGCTTTATAACGTCTATCTCTTTTTGTATTTCGCCCAGCGTTATTTGATCGTTCGTTAGAGAACTCGAGTCTGCGCAGAGGATCTCTTCCAAGCTGGAATACATTAACAAAAAAATTACCACGACGCATGGATCCCAATGGAAGGTCGAAACAAATTCGCAGTGATTTAGGAATTATATATATTTTTTTTTTACTTCAAGAGAGAAAATGCGCCTCGGAAGGTTAAAGATGAGAAGTTAAAAAAGTTTGATACGGTATCGCAAAAAAAACTTCTTTTCCAAAACAATACTAAAACGGTACCAGGTCTACCTTCGCCAAAAAGCGACTGACAAAAAGAAAATAGAATGAGATATTAAACTACATACTAACATCTTTCATATATCATAGCGGAATTGGAAACTTTTGAACAAAAAAAATAGCTAATTCTGGATTAATTTTTTTTGTTTGGTTTTCTGATATGAAAGATACTAAAAGTCCAGAAATAATCGTATGATACACGATGAATCATTGCGGATAGAATGACCGTGAGAAATTTAAACGCATACGTACTCGAGGTTCTTCAGTTCATCCTTGCTCGTTTTTATCTGAACTTCAATAGCTTGCTGATGCTCCATTTTCATTCGATGAATTTCTCTCACCGCTTTTCCCCATTGTTCCTTGAAGAATGATTTACTTTTATGAACATTTTCCAACTTCTGCTCCAGCGCTTTGACCTCTTGGATCAACGAAGCAGTTTGGTCCTGAGTTAAGGTACCCTTGCGACAAGTTTGTAGCTCTTCCGCCTGCTTGCTCGCCAATCTATCGAGTTTTTCATTTTCTAATCGCAATGGTTCGATTTCTGCCTCCAATATATTCTTTTGTTCTTGAAGGATGTTTATCTGCACGGATTATGACATATAAAGAATTTGAAGCGTGGTTAATATTTTTCAGAAACAATGGGCGAAAAAAGCTTAATTATTTGTGAAAAAAAAACATAAAATCGTATGATTTACGGCACCTTTGCACAAAGTTCTTCCTGCATTCGGCGAAATGCTTCCTGCAATTCCTGCAATTTTTTCTCGTATCTCCACTGCAAATCCTCGTTAGCTTTGATGAGTCTAGCTTCTTTCTCAAGGCTTTTGAGTCTTCGAGTTCGCAAGTCTTCGGTTGCCATGTTCAAACTGTTTGCGAGCATTTTGCACTGTTCGACGCTACAAGCGAGCTTCGCTTCCAAATTCTCGCGGCGTTTTTGCCATTCTTCGCTCAATCGATCGAGATGACGTTCTTCTTTCCTCTTCAACTATATTCGTCATATTCGCAATAGCTGTTAAGGATGTTTACATACATACATTGCTTGGCAAAAAAAAAAAAAATTCCAAACCGAATTTCAATGTGTGGCGGTTTGACGAAAACCTGACAAAGTTCAGCTATATTTTAGATGTTAAATTTTTTTTCGAAAACTGAAATATCGATAAAATTTAGCGGATTTTTGACATTTTCGGAAAATAACGTTTTTCAAATATTTAAAAAAACTATTAATAACAGGGATAAAAATCGGTAAAATTAAATTACTATGCAGAAATTTGACAATCATTTTTTTATTTAAACAGTATATTAATAACTTTATTGCCTTATTACAGTTGAAAATCAATATTGAATATATTAAAAATATGCCTCAATTGTTTCAGATTTTTTTTATATCGCCAAATACTGAAATTCTTATAGAATAAGTTTTTTGGTTGGGAATGTATGTGTGAAGCACCCTTATTACTTATCGAATGATTTTTTAATTACAAGATATCAAAAAAAATAATTTATCAATAGGTTAGACTTGTTTACAAACCTCGAGGAGAAATATTTCTTGTTGACGTTCTTTCCAAATTTCGAGTTCCTCAACAATTTTATAAGCCAAACTATCGTCCATAATTGGTGGACCCAAATTTTCATCCGAAGCACTTTTGTGAGTTTTGTAATAAGGTCCATGATCATTGAGATACATCGAAACGTCTATTGCTCCTATTACATTTTTGTCATTATCGTACAACGGAGCTTCGTACTGAGTCTCGTGCTAAATGAAAATATTTTTTTTTTTTTACTTTACGCAAATTTTCTCAAGCAAAATTTAATTGGAAACGTTACCTTATCACGTGCAAATAAATGGTCGACGTCGAGGATCGTTTGTCCGAAGGGCATTTTCGTCTCATCAGCGAGATCGCGAACGCTGACTCTCGGTGGAAAAGACAACAATAAATGCCGAATTTCTTTGGCTGCCGATATAAAATGTAATTTGCATCCAATCCCTTGTAGCCGCAATTTTTCGTTCGCTGAGAGTGGTACCTTCGGATACAGCGTCGACATTATCTCAGCTTTTGGATGATGAAACCTGATAAAAAGTATCGCATGAATATTCATGAAATTTTTACGATTAGAGTTCGTTTAAAAATTGACAGACTCCTAATGAAGCACGTGACGTTTGATATTTTTTTTCATACTTTCAAAATTAAATTGCAAGATTTTATGTATTAGATAACTTTACAATTGCCATTCAAAATATTTGTCTGCAGTGAAAATTTCAAAAAATTCGATATTCTACCTTTGAATCTAATAAAAGTCAATCTACTCGACGAATAAGGAGAAAATGTTTTCCCAGAAAAATATGTGTGCAAAGATTTGATCAAATGTTCGGCTAAATCAAAAATAATTTATCCACGAGATGAAAAACGCGAGTTTTCTTTTGCTTGGAAAATCAATAAACAGCTCATATGAATCAACAACTTCTTGAACGGCAAGGAAGCCCTTAAACAAAATTCGATCGTATACCTGAACTCGACATTTTGTATCGACGATGACGATTGAATTCCGGTTAAACTAACATTGAGGCAATAGCAATGATAAGCTTCAACACTTTTGGAGTGGTTATTGCAGGAATTAGTGGCAGTAACGACGCTTCGTGGTAACGGCACTCGATCGTTCGGAATTCTTACATTTCCATGCTCGTTTTGTAAATTTCTGTAATCCCCGCTGATACATTTGCTGAAATCACCGCACGGATTTCTATGAGCGTCTATTTCCGAGATCCCCTCATAGACATTCGGAGGTTCGAATCTTTCCGGTGGTCTTGAGGGAATTTGAAAAATTCCCTCTTTCTCGTTTCTCTCGGTAGCTCTCGTTTCTTCGGGCTGTTTCGAGTTTGCGTAGACCAAACGTAATTGAAGATCGAGAAAAACTTCGTTATCTTCGCTATCGCCGATATTTCGCGGTGTTGTTTGTTTGTTTAAGACGCAACGACGATTTATAACGTTATCGATACTCGTTTCATTCCTTAATGAATGTTCCATGATTTCTGATGATAACAGCGGTCTCAGATCTACCTCGGAGTGCCCGAGAATGGAGTCCCTTTGCTGCATTATGAGAAGAAAATTTGGCCTTTCTTGAAGATAATTTCGCAAAACCTCCAACGAACTTCTTATCCTTATAACTGCTTTTTCGTCTACTACTAATCTTTTTTCCAAACACTCAAATGCTTTCAGTTGCACATCGTTTTCCAGTATACGATACCATAAACTATAATCGCCCGTTGCTTTACGACCCTCTTCTCTGAACAAGTGCAGATTTTGAGCTGTACCCGCAATTATTTCGAGCAGAAAAAGAGAACGACAAGTCGTTATTGGTCCGAGCTGTATGAGACATTCTTCTTCCACCAGGTAAGGAGATGCTAATTTGTTGGATAATATTGGTGTATTATCCTCGTGCATTCCATTGTGAGTTTCCATGGACTATAAATTATTAAGAAATATATGCATTGTAAAACTTTTTCTAAGAGTCATTCTACAATTGTTTTTTTTCCTAATTATTTTTTCGATTTTCATAGTTTTCTAAACTGAAATCGATTTTCTTTAACTAATAAAAAGATATTCAGCGTGATATTTGTGCATTTTTATTTCATCAAGTATTATTAATAGTAGGTATTAAAGTATTGAAGCAATTCACAGATTTTTCAAAAGATTTTCATTGTAATTCTTCCTCTTTTTTTGTAATGTTCATTCAAGACAATTTTCGTGACTTGACTGAGATTCAAATATTGAAAAACTGCAAATATTATGCAGCTAATGTTATAAAAACATCGTTTTGTGATCGGACCAAGAACGTAATTAAAGAATATGTTAATCGCAAATAAACTAAAATAATAATCGAATTAAATTGGATCCAGAATTGAAAAATTAATCATATAGAAACAAAATAAATGAAAATAGCAAATGAATTACACCAGAAATACGATTGCAAAATGAGTTAGTAAATCGACAGAGTAAAATAATAATAAAGAAAAATTGAGGAATCAGGCACCCATTTGGATATAGCAAACCTGAATTCAAGGGTCAGAATTTCAATATAAAATTAATTGATTGTTTAGCAAATGACAATAATTTAGAAAAAATATCCAAGTTGAGTCAAATCAAATGAAGAGTTAATGAAATATCTGAAACATCGATAAGTTTAAATAATCAACAAGGTGAGCAAAGCGTGCGAACAGCAAATTAATTAATAAAAAAAATGTACCAATTGAATAGTAAATCCAAATAATGAATACATTCAGCATAAAAATGTAATAAAAAATAAATTGACTTAAAATAATAAACAAGTAGAACCAAATAAACAAATGGGAATCTTGTTATTTAGAAAATTAATAGATGAAAATGAAGACAAATAAGTTTGGTGAGCTTAAATTATGAAATAATGACGTCTTTCAAAAATACAATTTACACAGATAAGATTACCTCTTTAGACAAAATGCGACGTTCATAAGCGTCATGTTCTTCTATAGTGAGTGACAGCAAAATTTCTGGTTTGTGGGCTTTCATATCGCTTCTGAGATTTAAAAATGTGTGCCAATTGGCCGGAATGTCAACATCTCCGTCTCTGGGTAAGATGATCCTGGCTGTTCTTAGACTAAGGAGAATATGACCAATTTTGTCTCTCCTGCCGTTTTCCTTTATTTCAAAACATTCTATTTTTACAGGCTCTTGTCCGGATCGCATTCTAAAAAACCAACAAATACAAAGAATGATCAGAATGAAAAGAAAAACTCGGTAAAATTCGTGAATGCTCGATTCGTACTTTCTTAAAACATTTTTGTCGGCTTTCCAGACGAGATCAGTGTTGTAACTCGGTTGAGGATCAGGTTCGATGCAACCGCTTTCCAGAGTTTGGCCATTCAGAGTTGCAACGATAGTGGTAGGATTTAAAATCCGATGAAAACCCTTCCCTAGTAAAATATCGATGAAATTCGTGTATATTTCATCAATTTTAAGCCATAATTTTTGTTTTTTTAAGAAACGCGAGGTTAGAGCTTTAAAGAATTGCGACAAAAATCTCACCTTCCCTCAGACTGAGAACAACTTGAATCGCCGATCCACTCAAATGCTCCATTGTTTAAGCGAATTACCAAGAAATTGAAATTAGAAAATCAAACTTGTCACAAACGTACACAACATTTCAGAATAAACGAAAAAAAACGTTTGACAGGTGACGTTTGCCTTTATAGGAACGCGCCGCCAAACTAGTTCGAAATTTTCATCGCCCGCGCAAAATGGTAAACTTGCGCCATCTATCGACGTTCTTATGAAGTTCAATCATTTCGCGGAAATCGAATGTTCATTGCATTTTGTCGTAAACAATGAATATACGAAATAGTCATAAAATTTATGATAAAATGATTCTTCAATAGCAAAATTTTTATATTATTTTTATTGTGACCTTTTTTTTCGAGCGTTCTTACTGGTAATTATCCGGTAATGTTGACGACAATTCGATCAATTGAGCAGAGGAGTTTCAATTTTGAAATTATCCTCACTACACCGCAGATGATTATTATGGTTTTTGCAATTTATTTTATCAACTGCAAGATATCGAACTATTAATTTAATTGAAAAAAAATTAATTAATTTTTAATTTAATTAATTTAATTGAAAAAAAAAAATGCCCAGCCGATTTTACGCTACTTTCATGGAAGAAAATTTTCATTTATCGCAATTACTACGCAATTAATTAATGGCATATTATTTTATGGATGAAAAAATGCAAATAGGTGTTGAAAACATTGTATTATACTTTGATTGTTGAATAATCCAATAAACCCCGCGGTTAGTTTTGTTGCGCATCCCCATGAACAAGTTTTACCACCAACAGTATTTTTATATTGGCAGCATTGTTTAAGCGATTTTTTTCTTTATAGATTCCTATTTTTCTTCGTTTCCGCCACTTATCGGTCGTACTTCACGCTTTTTTTATCATTATCTATTTTTATAAAAATTATATCTCTATTTTCGGTAATTCTTTTTTATTTGTGGCTTGCGTTTCTTTAAAAATATCTAGGTAATTTATTATCAAGAAGAGTTTGAAATATCTTCATCCTCCACGAGATAGCAGCACAAGCTTGGTTTGATTCCAGTGTTTATTTATCCGTAAGATTGGTAATCTTTCTCCGGCTTCGTAACAAAAAAAAAATCTCACCTAATGTCCGAGTGCGAGCGCCAGAGGCAGGATCTCTCCGCGAGGCCCCGTGTCTGCAAAGCTGTTCGCCCGTGTCGTTGGGTAAAAGTGAATCTCTCGGGAGAGAGACGAAGACAGGGGACAAAAGAGAGAGAGCGCGAAAGAGTGGGAGAGAGAGCGGGTGGCTGGCAAAGCGGGAATGATATATCGCACTCTTTATAATACATTTTTTTCGTTTCTCCTATCGAGAGACTCGGAAAATTTTCGCGCGTTTAATGGAACTCGGTGTAGAGCGAATAATTCGTAAGACGGTCGGGAACGAGTATAAGTGCACCGTGAGTGAGAAGAATGAAAATCGGGGTGGTGACGCGAAATATCGGCGTAGGCAATATACACACCATCGTTCCAATACTCTAGCGAATTCTCTTACATTGCCACACAAAACGAGTGCGAGAAAGACAAGTGATTAAGGGAGAGAAAATTAGAGCGAGAGCGAGGGAGTGAGAGAGAAAAATAAAAGAGAGAGAGAGAGACAGCGTGAAAGAGGAAAAAAAAGAAAGAAAAAGTTCTAGTTGCCGCGAGTGTGTATCTAAGGGGACACAGGGCTTTTCAAAAGTGAGGGTCAATGCTCGAGAGTGGCTAGCGGCTGGCTGGCTGGCTGGCTAGCTGGCATTTCAAGTAGTCGTCGCCGTCGTCGTCGTGTGGTGATTTTTCATAGTTAAAAAACGAAAAGTAACAAAACAACAAAAAACAACGAGATTCTTCCCTTTTCCTTCGCCCCAAGGAATTATCGTGGGTACTAGAGAGAAGAAAAAAAAAAGAAACGTTGAAATCGGGCCGTGTCGGTGATATATACACGGTGGCGGCGACGGCGGCGGCGGCGATGACCCACAATGGAGGTCTTCACGGGATTCTCCCTGCACGAAGACGGGACCACGTTCGGGGATGCGTCGTCCAGTGACTGAGGTTTGTTATTTGTTTTTATATCATTTCATTTTCCAGACTTGACCGCATTATCAGTGACGCGAAAGATCGAATTATTTTTATGTTCAATTCAAAATTTTTGTGTCGTGTTGTTAAAACGGGCGGCACATGCCGGAATTCTCATTTTTTATATTTTTTTCCGTCCCTCCCTTCTGGATCCTTAACTCCGAATTCCCGTAGTAGTTCGTGGGCATACTTATGTATATACATAAACATTGATAAGTATATATATGTATATGTAAATCTCTATACATATACACACATGTATACATATATGCTCGCGTATATATAGTTAGATAGCTGCTGCTGGGTTTTCGTTCCCTCTTCGTTAATAATACACGCGACACATCTTTATAACCATTGATATTCTCGGAGCGTGTGGCTCGTTGTTTTTTCTCGTTTTTTTTTGCGCATGTGTCAGAGTGCGTGACTCGACGACGCTCCTGCTGATTCTCCAAACACGTTCCACGATCGAAAATTTTGGTTTTTTTCTATCTTATTTTTTTCGTTTACACTGAGAGACAAGAAAGAGGATTGTCGTGCGAAAATCGGTCCCTGATTAAAATTTCAGGCGACAAAAAAAACATTTCAACGCGATGAACGTTTTCGTAAATTTGTAAATTCGTGCGTGCACTCGTTCGCGTTAGAGGGCCGAAAAAAAATGAAGAAAAAACGGTTTCGCGATGAAAATTAAAAACTGATGATTAAAAAAAGGTTAATACAATTACGCGGGTATAGTCCCAATGAGAAATATTTCGGGAACGTCCGGATTATTATATTTATGCTTCGATCGATTGACACGTTGACGTTTTTATTTTAATACATGGAAAATGAAATTATAAGTTGTCCCAGATCGAAGTTTCTTTTCTTTTCTTTCATCACGCATGGGTTTATTAACCACACAGTTTTAGTCACCTTTTCTTACCTCACTTATGATCATTTTTTGTGTTTTCCTTGTCATGCTTCTTCAAAACGAAAGGCGACAATCTTTCGGTTTTTATCCTCACAATTTTTTTAAACGTAATTGATTATATGCTTATTGAATTGATGAGTTCATTTTGTCACAATCTCGGAATTATCTGTTATTTAAATGAATTTTCTCACATCGAACATTCACTTTTTGTTTTGAAAACTTTTCGCGATATTTCTGTCAAATTTTATGTCAATTTTTGAAAGTTCTCCACTTTTTGATAAATTTAAATAAATTCTTTGTTGCGTGTTTTAAATACGAAACAAACACTAATAAAATCAGAAAAGGTCCGTGAATTGTGTACTGATTTTTGTTGTTTTTTTTTTTTCCAATACTTAAACAAAAACATCTTTTTATTAGATTCTGTGATTTTGGCGAGTATCAAGAAAATAGAACCTTGTAAATTGATATAAAATAATCCATATGATTCTTAAACTCTTATTGAGTCAATGAAACATCATAAAAATTATGAACGAAAAGAAGTGACAAAAAATTCGTATAATTGCTCATAATGCGTCTCCAAAAATTTTACTCGCACTAGCGTAGAGGATATTCATTTTCTTTTGGTAGAGCGAGAAAGAAAAAACAGTGAAAAAAACAAGTTTTTCATAGATCGCAATGGAAATGCTTTTATCTTATTAATCAAAATCAAACGACAGTTCTCCGAACCATAAATAGATTCGATATTTTACTGCATCCATACAGTTTCCTTCGAACAACTATTCTTATTTTTGTGATAACGATATAAGAAGAATCAGTGGATGAGAAATGTGTTAACTGTTTCGATATAAAATTTAAATGTTCAAATTTAAAATTTTTCTTTTTATTGATTATTTTATTTATTTATTTTTATTATTAATTTATTTTAATTAAAATTACAATTTAAAGTTTAAAGTGTTAAAATTTAATTCAGAATAGAAAATGTAATGTGACTTGAAAAATTGTATCGCCAGGTGGCAAATAGGAGGATCCTGTCGCAACGAGACGGAGGATCGAGATGCAGAAGAGAGACAGCAGAGAGAACAGAGCGGACAAGGAGCTTGCTCGTGGAGGCGGTGGCGGGGAGCGTGATCGTGAGCAAGAAGCTACTAAAAGAAAGCCACGAGGAAACACCTACGCAATGAGAACAGACATGCATACTTCAAGACACAGCGTTACTTCCACCTCCGCTGTTTTGATGGTCGGACCCAATTTCCGCGTTGGCAAAAAGATAGGCTGTGGTAATTTTGGAGAACTCAGACTCGGTGAGTTTTATCCTTATTTTCTCTATTTAAATACATGCTCTTTTTTTTGTTGTACTTTTTGGGGATTTAAATTGAAGCTCAATTTTATACTCGCTTCGACAACTCGGAGCTACTTTTCTTTTGTCGCTGTGACAATTTTGAGAAACTCAAACCAAATACCATACTGTTTTTTTAATTGTATAATTTTCACAATTAGACTTTGATTTTTGTACCTCAATTTTGTACCTTATTTTGTTCAATCGTCCTTAGAATTTTAGGCCATTCAAACTCGTTGAGTTTCAAAATTTTTTTTTTTTTCAATTTATATGCTAATTTTTGTAAATCTTTCTGACAATTTTGGAGATTTTATTATCTCCGCAAACTTAATATTTTATTCAAAAATTTAAATACCATGTTTTTTAATCGTTTTGGTTACTCTAGGGAATTAACGTTCTCTGCGAGTTTAACTTGTTACTTGACTCGAGTTTTCTCTGTTAGATATATCACGATTCTAAAAGTTTGCTATTGAAAAAATATCATTTCAGCTTCTTCGATTACCAATAAATGAGAGCGTTTATATCGAATTTTTAAAATTCATTTTCTCATCGAATCTGTAACTGTAACTTTATTTTGTTAGTTTCATAAGTCATTTTATCACAATGAAACTGTATTTAATTATTTAAATTCTTGCTAAAACAGAAAATGTTTAATCTCGTGAATTCTCAAACCAGTTAAAATATAATTTAGTATAGACTTTAGGTAAACAAATGTATTACATAAGTTTTCCGAAAATAGGCTAAATTTTTGACAAACTTCAAATAATCAAGAAAATCTCATATCAATAAATTTGATAGATTTGTAAACATCGAAATAAAAAACAATAAAAATATAATTAGCGTATTTATTTCTTCTGCTAAACTCTAAAATTTTGCAATGGCATTGAGAAATTCTACGGTAGAGCATTTGCCATAAATTCGATAAGAACAAATTTATTATCAAGTGAATTAGTTCAGTTATAATTCAATGAAAACATTTTTTAAGCAGCTTGACATTTCGATAGATGAATGAGGTTTATAAATGTAAAAAATAGTTGACATTGAATCCCTGGCATTTTTTGTTTAATAAATTTCTCGTTGGACTTTGCATAAAGTAAAGTTGGTTGAGCTTGAAGAAAAAAAAAACAACAATTAACAAATTTTGTGAGTACTAAACTCAAGAGGTACTTAAATCTGATAAATTTCCGATGTGTGAGCTGTTAAAAATAATTTACATTTGGAAAAACGAAATTATTTCTAATCAGCTTTCGCGAACGATGCCCGCAACTGAGTCATTCCAGTTGTACGAATTTTGTAAATAGATATTTACGAAGATAAGGAATAACCTGAGATTTTCTTGATAGAAGGAAACAAAACTCGAAATTGTCCAAGAAATGATAAGTTTTCGAATGTAGAAGCTCGGTCTAAGAAAAATGGTTCGTTTTGGTATAAGAGGGTGAAAATTACGTGGAGAAGGAAGT
Source organism: Rhimphoctona megacephalus (assembly GCA_963989365.1). Lineage (NCBI taxonomy): Eukaryota > Metazoa > Arthropoda > Insecta > Hymenoptera > Ichneumonidae > Rhimphoctona > Rhimphoctona megacephalus. Next base: position 10,053,214 of record OZ022419.1, read on the forward strand.
AACGAGATTGAGTAGTCGTTCCGGGTTAACGACAGAGCCAGAGGGAATTTCTCATTATCCCGATAAACTTGGTGTCGAGAGTCTGGTTAATTGGGTTACGGTGACTCGGCGACGTCCCATCTTCTATAAACTTGTATTGCTCACGATGTACCGAGTTATATCTATCAAATCATGGCATACTTTACTCCAAAAACATCTTTCAATTTTTTCTCGCTAAAAGTGTGAGAGTGAGTAAAAAAAACGATTGTTCAATGTATTAAAAAATATAAATTATAAAATAAATTCTAAAAATAAACAACTCGATAAACTTGATAAATTATTTGGTATATAATCGAATTTGTGGCATAATGTCGACAAAATGATTGCACCATCAACTCCAGAAAATTAGTTCCACTTTTTCACACCGCAGAAATAATAATAGAACCAAAAAAGTTGATGCAACTAAATGAGATTAATTACGGAGTTTCTGAGTTTGAATAATTGCTAAAAAAAAATATACTCTTGGAAGTGACAGAAAAAATGAAGCAGAGAATGAAAAAAAAAATAAATAAACATGAATTTGACTAGTTTAATTTAATATATTTTAATTTAATAACTAATAATTTAAATTTAATAACTAGTTTAATTTAATAAAATAATGACTAGTTGAATTTAATGAATAATTAACGATTTTTAAGAATCGTACTATTGAACTTTATCGTGGAATCACATTTCACATTAATAATGATCGTATTCGCGTTATTGTATACGTCATAATAATACTGATAATGAAAAAAAAAGAATTCTTTTATGTTGTTAGTTCTTTGGTGCGGTTGCTGGTAGCAAAAGTACGTTGATTCTGTTGCTACGAGTCGAGACAGGTCTGCTCTAGCCTCTTACCTGTCTTGTACTCAGGTTCGTGCATCTCTCTATCGCTATCGCTCCTTCCCGACTGGGGTGACTCAGTTGACCAACGCCAGGGAAAAAGTATGAAGAGGGAATGAGATAGAGCGAGGGGGAGGAAAAACGACAGAGAAAGAGAGAAAGGCTTGTGCTATAGCTCGTTTCTCCTCTCGAAACCGGTGCTTACCTGTACGATAAACAATAGTCCAGGTTGCATATTTGTACATTTATATATATAGCCATAAATGAGAGTTATTTTTGTCGAAACTAGACAACATTTGACCCTGAACTCTTTTCATTTTATCTACAATTTCTTTCCCGTTTATCGTATCTGTTTGAAATGAAACCCGATGGTTTTTTTTTTTTTTTTTTTTTTTAAACTGATGTAACGAGCCTGGCATCATTCACGCATCGATAGAAATTTAGTAATCTAAAGTTTGTACGGAAGTTTGAAAACCTGGAAAATTCGGAAAGAAACGTGATCTAAAGAAATTTTGGTACCTGTCAAGAAAGTTTACGAAATTCTTTTCGGATTCAGACGGTATTTTTGTATAAATACTCGCAAGGTGTTCGTTTTGGAACGTGGCCCATGCGGGCAGGAGTCTCACGCGTATGTGTGAGACACACTTAAAGCTAATTCATACTTCCGTGAATGAACCCAGTTTAAATTTTCCTAATTTTAGTTTGTGAGTGTTTGTGTGTGTTTTTTTTATATCTACTAAAAAAAGCATTAGTAATTTTTATCTCTGTTATTTATCTTGTTTTTTAATTTATTAATTGGCAAACAAATACGAACGTGTAAAGACGGAATTAAAAGTGCGATAACCGAAAGCACTCCGGTCTCGGAGAATTTGATTAAATTCAGTTTGTCAGTGTAAAGTGTTCAGTTGTAAAGTGATACGGATGTTTGTGTATGTCTGTATATAGCAGAGATTTATGCATGTGTTTTCAAACGCCAAGGCCTTTTTTCGGTACGAACGAAACTGAAATATACATTGACAACAAATTTGTAAACAGACTGAACAGAGTGTAAAATCCGGACTAAAAAAAGCCAGAATAAATGGACGAAATTTTGAGTACAAAAGATAATAAAACTTTAAATGAAATTGAGGTTGATGACAGAGTCATTCAACCAAAACGTCAAAAACAGATCGGTCAGAGGTGTAAACAAAAAAATTAAAAATAAAACATCGAAATTCAGAGGGGACCATTAAATATATAAAATAAATGAACTCGAGAGCCGAAAAGAGGCCTCAAAAAAGAGTAATTCACAAAATATTAATCAAAAGAATAAATCTGTGACCTTCCTCAGTATGCAAAATAGGATAAATGCTTTTTTAATTGCCCTCATTACCCATTGAGCAGCAACAATCAATTCCTTCGTAAATGTATGACACGAATTGTGCTCTTTTGATCCAATTCCGATAAGTACATCTTGCAAATTCACCAATTCCATAGAATATAGTACAGAAATATTCTGTAGTTATTCTGCACGAAACCCTGACCAAGTTGAAAAAAAGGACTACGACAATTATTCGTAGCTTGCAGTAATATTTTCAGGCGATCTTAAAACAATAAATTTCGTTGAAATCTAACGGTGATAAATTCGATGTTATCGTATTTTAATAAAAACTCTGTATTTGAACTGACATATTTACAGGCTTGTAATTAGTACGTCATGCCTTTGAAAAGTTCGAATAGTTTTTACTATTATGTAATTTTAGGATAATTAATCTCTTCGCTTGGATCGAAATTCTTAGTGAGCATCGATGAGGCGATAAACGCAAGAGTATGTTTCATTGTTTCACGTTTGATTATCGCATTATCCACATTACGTGTTAGTACGTTGGTCTCTGAGTCGCTAGCGAAGTAGCTACTTTGGTTCAATGCATCGGGAATGCGATGCATATGCGAATGCTTTTCTGTGTGTGTTGTCTCTATAAATATATAAATATACGTAACTAGATATATATTTTTATGTATACACATACATATATGCATACCGATGTTCTTATCTTTTCCGTCGAGGCTCCAATGATCCCTCACGATATGTACTTTTGTCACGAGTTCGACGACAAACTTGGAAATCCCATGCTCTTCTCTGATCCACATTAATATCGTTTTTCCTCCTTTGCTTTACCCATTGTTCTATTTCATTGAGTATTAATTTTATTTTTCTCCTTCGTTCTATCAGTACGATACAGCAACGTGAAAATAATTGTCGTGACAGGAATACGTAACGTGGTAAATTAGAGAAGCACATTTAAGTACACTGATTAGGGCAACTAGGCAGCGAAAATAGGCCGAAAATGAGATAAAATTCAAATGGCATTTGTGAAGAACCGAAACAACATACATAAATTTTCTTTTTTACAATGTTTTTATTGGAGTTTTGGCTATTAAATTCAGTGGTTGACGTTTCAAAAATATAAATATTTAAGGGAGATATGGGCGGATAAAGAAGACCGCGCGTCGTCTCATACACTGCTCCCTCTTTGCCACGATTCCGAGTGACCGGTTGAAATTTTCGGCAATTCCCAAACGCCATTCTCTTCAGGGGATCTTCCTCCACAGTCTGAACCTAAAATTTTTGAAAAAAACATTAAAATTGAAAAAATGGTGGCTAAAATTTGAAAAACATCGAAAAACGGATGACATTTGTTGTAATAACAATAATAATAAATTAATTTTTTTACATAGATGTCGGCTCATTTTGTAGAGAAAGTTGATATCTTCATTTGGAAAAAAAAGTCAAGGCGATATCTTCAATCGTTCTTGAGTTATCGCGGCAAAACTAGTACAAAATGCTGTTTCGAGAAAAACACGTTTAAGTTCTACGGCAGTAGCGGAGTATTGGAGTTTTATTGTTCTCCTGAGCTCAATTTTGCGAATTTTTCAGTTTTCTTTGCGCCAAAATGTTTGGAAGAGATTGTAGTAACAGAATACAAAAAAAAAACAAAAAAATTCAAGATTTTTCGATGCCTAATTCCCTTAAATTAGGCATCAAATCGAATTTCATTATTTTCGGTGTTAGAAATGGAGTAACCACGAAAATATTTGAAAAAGGCTAATCTTCTCGAACGCGTCAAAAGCAGTGAAATATAATTTGACATTTTCTGCTACAGTCCAGGATTTCTTGAACAAATTATATCAAATTTTGGAAGAATTTCGAAAGAAGAAAAGTAATACCACGTTTTCGTTGGGGCACCACCGTTTTTTCTAACGAGAAAAGAAAACAAAAAGTGCGGAAGTCACTGTTCATCGAACCTGAAACTTTTGTCGTATAAAGATTGAAAGTTTATGCATCGGTAGCATCGCTCTCATGACTTCTCGATCCGACATTGCATAACCTGTAGAAAAATGAATACACGTACTAAGGGATGTTCCGTGTTATGTATATTTTTTATTTATTTTTCATATTTTTTGTTTTTTCGACATAGATAAAGAGGTTTTTTTCGTTCATATCCGTATGGACGAGACGTCTGCTGCTACTCTTATACGAATTACGCCCCGGGTACGTGTACCCTGACCTACATTCGTACTCGTATTCGTAGACGTATAATTTCTATATATCTATATATAACAATAAGTCACCGGGCATGTGCCGGTCTCTCGTTTTCTCATTATATATACTAGCTGTTCCCGCGGCTTCGCCCGTGGCAAAAAAATCGTTGTTAAAGCAAGTGTGATATTAATAACAATTATGTAAACTAATCTAACAAAATTTAGTAATTTATGTACGAATAATTTGAAACTGTTATTTTGTAATGTAGCATAAATAATATTATGCTATTTTTCTCTTATTTTTATTCATTTTATATAATATGAGGGAATGAGCGAATGAACCAAGATATTGACGTGAATGTAACCTAAATGATTATTTGCCCATTCTCTTCCCATTTTCAACATAATTTCCGGTTTTTTTTTTTACTAAAATTCTCCAACAAAAGCTGCTCAATAAAATATTGAGAATAAGCAAATTTTTCAATTTTTTTATCACTTCACTAAAATTACTGTAACTTTTTTTCTGTCCAAAATTGGAGCCCCAGCCATCGTTCATTCTCTTCGTTTTTGAAATATCTTTAAATTGGTAATTGATTTTTTTTTATTATTATTTATCTATACTTTTTATATATTGATGAGTCTTTAAAGCTTTGAATAAAAAATTTGAACTTTTTTTCACATTACTACAACACAGTGTGAATTATGAGGTTTCTTCCTGTGAAAGATTCATCGAAATCGGTTAAGTGGTTCTCGATTTAACGGGGTCATCCCATGTGACAGCTATTTTTTTCGCTTTTTTGGGAATTTTTTTTTGATGAACCATTAAAACACACTATCTTTGAATTTTTACCACACATTTATTAACATTTTTACAGTCCCTCAGAATTTTATCAAACAAAAATAACGAGCTGAATCAACTTTACACCGTTTGGAAGACACTCATGCGTTGGTTGACGGCTGCCATGGTTCCGGAGGTTTTGCTCATCTAAAATTAAAAAATCAAACGGCATTTTAATTTGTAGACCTGAGGCTATCGCTGGAACTAGAATAAAGTAAAAATATCGAAAATTGAATTTTTGGCACGGTTTTAAATGTTAAGTTCCAAGTTTCGTCATTTTTTTCGACTTTTAAAACCGTGCCAAAAATGCAATTTTCGATATTTTTACTTTATTCTAGTTCCAGCGATAGCCTCAGGTCTACAAATTAAAATGCCGTTTGATTTTTTGATTTTAGATGAGCAACACCTCCGGAATCATGGCAGCCGTCAACCAACGCATGAGTGTCTTCCGAACGGTGTAAAGTCGATTCAACTCGTTATTATTCTTTGATAAAATTCTGAGGGATTGAAAAAATGTTAATAAATATGTGGTAAAAATTCAAAGATATTGTGTTTTAATGGTTCATCAAAAAAAATTCCCAAAAAAGCGAAAAAAAATAGCTGTCACATGGGATGACCCCGTTAAAAGCGGCCAAACATTTTGTCCCCAACAGATTTATAGACGGGGAAAAAAATATCACAAAAATTACCGTGCTCTGCACCACAAGTTGGGTACGAAAAACTTTTTAGGAACGATTTATCGAGAAAAAGAATTAAACATTCCAATGAGTATTGCAGTATTTAACATAAGCCTATGAATTTTTGTAATACGGCACAGTCAAATTTCGGAAAAAGCACCGTAAAAAATCCCATTACAAGCAAAATTGCTGCTTTTCAACTCGCCGTAAACGAAAAATGAATGGCTGCACCGCAACTAAATCTCGGATGGGTTAGAAATTTTAATACACCACAAAGCAATTTTTACCGTGCTGTTTGGTATTTTTTGTTCAAACTTTGTCTTTTGTTATTGCACAAGACGATCAAGCCAGAGCCTGTCGTCTACGTTTATTATATGTGTCATGTAACACGACATAACCTTTGACAATTTTTTTTTATACTAAAAAGGAAAAAAAGAATTGTTGGGATGAAAAGAAGCAGCAAATTGAGTGGTTTTCTCCTTCAATTTCGAATTGCCAATCCAACATAATTCTTCTTATCGCAGCCCTGTCCTGACACATACATATATTTTATTTGAAATCCTGATTTCAAGACGAACTAAAGAAAATTCAAAACGTTTGATCTCATTGATGTTTTTTTTATTCAATAAATAAACCATTTGTCTGATAAATGGATCATTAATCGATGAATAATCTTTAATTCATTAACTTAGTAGTATTATAATTATAATAATACTTATTATTATTATTATTATTATTATTATTATTATTATTATTATTATTATTATTACTACTACTACTACTACTACTACTACTACTACTACTACTACTACTACTACTACTACTACTACTACTACTACTACTATTACTACTACTACTACTACTACTACTACTACTACTACTACTACTACTACTACTACTACTACTACTATTACTATTACTATTACTATTACTATTACTATTACTATTATTATTATTATTATTATTATTATTATTATTATTATTATGAGGAATAAAACTAAAAAATGAGTACTATTGAAATTCATATTCAGGCAAGCAAAAATTGACAATCGTCACATGAAATTTTACAGTGCCAGGACGCTACTTTTTATCGTACTGACAGCATTGATTTTAATTTTGCTTTTTGGTGACATTTATACGTACTGTTCACATGTTTTATTGTACCTGACAATGGCACACGCATCATTGGAAAATACGACAATTTTTGCCGGATTTTCTTACAAATATTCTAATACATTTTTCTCCGTGTATATATAAACTTATGCATATGTAAATTTCGACATTTTCATAGTACTAGTAGATCAGAGCACCCGCTGGCCACACTGCTAGAGATACGTGCTCGTTTTTTAACGGAAAGATAAACAGACGGGGATATTGGGATTCGCCTAAAGAATACACGCGATAAGAGTTTTATAATTCATGGGGTCCAAAAGCCCGGGTGTAGAAAATGATTATTTGATAAGTTTTTTCTTTGTACAATGAGGCCGATTGATGTTGGTGATAAGAATTACTCGCTTTTATTTTTATCGATCGAGAAACTAAAGGTGTGATCGCGATTGCTTTATTTAGGAACGAATTTGATTATAGCCTGTGGGATGATGACAATCATTTGGATCGGCATAAGAGCCCTGCCTCTATGTCCACTTTGAACCGATCGATAAACTCGATGTTGTCTCGTAATATCGAATTCCCCTTTAGTTTAGTCATTAAATCAGTATCTCGAGGAAATATTCGATCTCGAACGTATACGAAATAAAGGTTGAATAAATTAGAAGATGAATTTTCTACGGAGAATTTAGCGAACTTGGCGACCAGGAATTTTCGTAGAAACTAACGTGCTACCAAGTTGTTCTTATTAAACGAAAAAAACGTGTTGAATCTATGGAATATTATATCTGGTCGAAAATGACGTACAAAGGTCATGAATATTACGTTTGAAAGCAATTTGTAAAAAGTTTATTTTCCATAAAAAAAAGGATGCACCGAATGCACACATAACCTTCCACGCTCCTCTTTATCGAGAACAAAAAATTTATATCGAAGCCCATGAACTTATTCCTGGTTCTCCTAGTTCTTATTATTTTCGTTCTATTTTTTTCGACGCAAAAATAGCCTCGATTTCTAAACTGACCCTCCCTACCCTAACTTAGTAATTTTATATCTTAGAAAACTCGTTAAATCTAACAGTGAACAAACGGAATATTAACCGGCTTCAGGTTTTTGCAATTAAGGTAAATACATTTGCAAAACCATTAACTAATAGTGGCAAATGTCCATTATGACACATTTTCATTGGGACTTTTCAAACGAATAATTTGTATTTTTTTAACCGATTTTAATGCACCACGTCTTATTTTGTTCCTCAAGAGATTCTCTCGTATTCACCATGTAAATTTTATCGAAGTTCATTCGTTCGGAAATTATAGCAATTTGTTTATGGAAGATTTTTTTCGTTAAATAAACAATTGGCTGTAACGGTGGAACGATCAAGTTTAGAAGAAATTTACGTGGTGAATTCGTAAAGGATTTCTCAAGGAACAAAATAAGACGTGGTACATTGCAATCGGTTGAAAATTACAGATTATTCTTTGACGAATTCCGATGAAAATTTGCCATCATGAAAACCTGCATTTATCAGTTGATGATTTCTCAAATTTATCGTTTTTAATATTTTTCTACGTTAATAAGACATGCTGTGATATAAATCCACTAACGCTACGTTTAATCAGTGCATTATGCACCTTAATCACCCATCAATCCTCTGAAATACGTTAAAAACGAGGGTGACCCTGATTACCTCATTCTAGCCTGTATCGCCATTTCGAGCGGAAAGCTTTTGCATTTTCGTGGTTAAAACTTCTCTCTTGGACCGTAACTTGTTTTACGGTTTGTCTGTCGTCTCCCAATTTGCTCGTTATTCCTTCTTTTAGCTTCCTCGTCGATTGTTCTTCGTACAACTGTGGGAATTCAAGTGAAGACGCTTCGGTGCTCGCGAATTGTTGTTGATTCGCAATGCACCTTTTAATAATGCTACTATTTTGCGAGTATTCAACTGTACAGGGAGCTACTTATAGTCAGTGATGGAACACCTGCAACACGTTCGTTGATATTTCTCCTTTTATTCTTTTCTCTCTCTCTCTCTCTCTCTCTCTCTCTCTCTCTTTCTCTTTCTCTTTCTCTCCTTCTGGCGGAATCTCCCACAGCTTCTCTTGTTCCCACCTCTCAAAGTCTCGCCAGCTGGTCGGCATAACGGTCGCCCCGGTCGAGGGTCTGCCAGTGTATCGTCTCGACATCATTTTCTTCCAGCATTGTGTTCCGATCACGGGACGCTTACGACCTTGCTGTATTAACGCTCGTATATGTACCTTCACATTTTGTCCCTCGCTATGATCCATACTAGCTGATTGAGGAAACAATAAACGTCAAGGGAATTTCTTAAAAATTCAACATTTCATTCCTTCCGATTTGCATTGGTTTGGGCTCAAATACTTTTTTTTAAATATATATATATATATATTTTAATCAGGACATTATACAAAACAATCTTTAAGATATTCAACGTTTGTATAAAAAAACTCAATGAAAAAACCCTAAATATACGTTTTAACGAAATGCCATTTTTTTTTGTGAAAATCGAACATGAAAATTGACCTTAAAAATTCGCAGAACGACAAGCTCATTTTTCTCATTAAAAAAAAATATTCATTTACTCCAAAAAAAATTATTATTCAAGATAAACTCATTTTTTGTTTTCAAAAACTATACAACGTTAAAAAACAAATTTCGTCTAACTAAAATAAAATAAATTACTCCAAAAAAACATTTGCGTACGCATAAATATTGAAACAATACAATTTAATGATTTAATTCATATCAAAGTAATGAAAAACATTGTTTGTATCGTAATAAACATGATATTAATTTAATCGGGATTAAATTAAATTTTCATGGTCGTGTGGTAAATCCACAGTCCTACAGGTTTGCCAGTAAATGCACTAGCTATCAAGTCTCGTTAAAACAACTTGGTGTCCTTGTTGCGTTGCAACGGGGCTCCGTTCTCATCGCGATGTCGTGCTTCGTCAAAGAGGATGCTTAAGTGGAAACCAATGGGGTGGCGTCGTATCACACAAATCCATGTATACATATATATATACATGAAGAAGCAAAAAAAAGGGGCGAGAGTGATAGGAAGGTGAGGAGAGACGAAGGCGAATATAGAAGTAACCTTCTCTGGTCAGTTGGTATATACTAAGCCAAGCGATTCCTCCCTTACCCTACCCACACTCGGACACACACATAAAAAGTTTTTTTTTCGTGTTAAATCGATCGATGCACGCGATTGGCGCCTTTCGTTTTTTTTTCTACCCCAATGCTTCATATTCTCTTCTTCATCTTCCGTTCTTCATCAAAAACAAGCCCCATAAACTTTTGGAATTAACTCGTCTTGTTTTCTCGCCCTCTTATGTCAATATTTATTTTTCTTTGAGCATTTCAACAACAATATTTTCTCGTGATTAAATCCCTAATTGTGTTTTTTTTTTTTTACCATTCTACTTCGGTGACCATCAGCAAACGGTCTTGTCACAAATCCTATTTCGAGAGACTCTCCGAGGCGTAAAAATATTCAGGGAGCAGTGGAACTAACAAGATGGTTGAAGTATTACGAAAAAATATTTTTGAAATGTGGTTTTGTAGTGAAGTATGCAGTTTTTGTTTTGTCGCAACAAAGTTACTTGGCCGTTTTGTTTGTATCAACACGTTTTCAATTACACAAAATTTCATCTCTTTTAAGGTTGGCCCTCTTCGAGGAAGGCGCTATTCGCTAATTGAAACTTGCGCGCGATGTTTCCTCGTTATTTTCTTCACGAAAGCCCATTAGGCTGAAGCTTGTTAGAGTGAAGATTTTTTTCTTCACTTTGTTTTTTTTTCTTTTTTTTTTTTTTATTACACGGTAAACTTAGTGAATATTAATAGAAACGAAATAGAACAATTTACAGGGTAAATATCGGTTCATAATTTCTCGGGTCGACGGGATTTTCGTGTGAGATCTTCTCGATTTTTTGTTTCTTATCTAATCAGTCTTCTTTCTTCTATGTGAATAAGTTTTCTCAGGGTTTTTGGGCAACGTTTGGGAGTATAAAAACAAAAGTCTCTCAGTGGGGGAGTAAAATGGTCGGAGCAATCATCGCCGATGAGTTTCAAGGTCTTTTATAGTTACGCATGTTCCATATGGAGAGAGAAAACACGAGTATTGGATAGATAAATAGATTAAAGAGTTATTTTACGAGCACGATATTAACCCATCGTTAAATCGCATTTGAAGAATAACAGCGTAGGAAAACATGAAAAATTATATGATTATAGTGAAAGGACTACTCGTTTGGAAATGTTAAAAATAATTATGATCGCTCGTGATGAACTTTTCATAAACATTTAAACTTAT